>OLKM01002889.1:0-2500 GCA_900291075.1 Melanogrammus aeglefinus | reverse complement strand
GCTTCTCCAACACTGGTACTCGTTCGGTTCCTTGCTTCCCACCGTATCGTGAAAACAAACGTCTCCTCTCGGGAGGAACGAAGGAGGAATCTGCGGAGCGGAAAGGAAAACTCCTGGCTCCGCTCTGCGCTTCAGCGTCCATTCCAACACTTCTGCAGCGGTTTGGCGGCTGAGTGGCAGCGGGGGGGGCTGGAGAACGGGTTGGAGGCCGGATTTACATCCCACAGATTGGTCGCCTGAGACGAGCAAAGACCCTTTGATTGAGCGATCAATACTGAGGCTTAAGGTCTCCTCGTTCACAGCAACACAAGGAGGGGGGAGGAGCTGAAGAGCTGAAGAGAACCAAAAACAAACCAGCCGGTGTCTCCTGATCCGTGCTCTGTTGGTGAAGTGTGGTGCTGTATGTCTGGCCATTAGAGTGTTCTAGAATGTGTTAATCGAGCAGAAGTGATTATGATTGTGTATTTTGCTGTTCGTTGTCGCACTTTTGATGTGCACGTGAAAGGTCCATGCCGGTAGGGGGTTGTTTTTTTTTCTGTGGCTATTTCCTCCACGAAAGTGAGAACACTTAATTATAGAGCTCACTGAGTTTTCTTTCGGAGCCGGTTGTATGTTGTTGGAGGACTGCGTGCCGCGCTGGGTTAGAGCTCAGGATCAAGCTAGCGGGACGGCTCCCGCTGTGTGATTTAGCTTGATGGGTTGAATACGTGAAAAGCGCTGCTCCATCCGTTCTATATTGTGCTGTAGCGTAGGCTAGCATCCAATAGCAGCTAGGAAGCTTTGTTCAAGCTCCAACTGGGTTTATTTGAGTTTTTTTGAGACATCAACGGGCAAGACAAATTTGAAAAACAAGTCGAGGGTGTGAAAGAGACAAGTCAGTGTTACTTTCCGTTTCAAAGTCGTTTTGAAATCAATACATTTGTATTTATTATTTTTGAAGTAATTTGGATATTTGTTGATCCCAACCATGTAAGAAACTGTTACTAATCCCTCCCGATTCAAGTCAGAATAAATGGTATTACATTATTACTGAAAAATATGAGTCCCTCTGCCCACAGTGAATAAGTGAGTGTCAGTGTTTGAGTGAGTGAATAAGTGAGTGAGTGACGATTGAATAATTGAGTGAAGTGACTGAGTGAGTGAGTGAGTAAACGACTAAGTGGTGGTAGCAGCAGCTGAATCATCACCACGGTTCCTTTATTCTCCACCATGGATCAACGACAGACTCATGTCCACATGAATGTAACGGGAGAGCATCCCACCATCCCTCCGACCCTCACCAGCGGCCGCGCAGCACCAATTAAAAAGCAATCCCAATGATTCTCCCGCTCCCTCTGTCTGACTGCTGCAGCAGCTGTTCAGCCGCGGGCACATCCTGTCAGTGGGTCAGTTTGGAGTGCATGGTTGTGTGTGTGTGTGTGGCACATACAACATATGTCCAGACACCCTTCGGAGAGTGTGTTTTGGGCGAGCCGAGAACAAGAGATAAGATCGCCATTCATCTATATTGATCAGACTGGATCCTATTACCACAGCGTCAGATAAGGGTCGCTACGCCCTCTGTGAGATCGCTGAGATTTGGAAATGATTTTGGAAATGATTAGATATCATTTCTGGAGAGCCACACACACTCCCATAATAATTCTCAGAGGCTCAATCCAAACATTATGGCTTATATCTGATTTAAAGTGATCTTTGTGTGGCAGGATTAGATTGGGGGCCCACTGAGATTACTTCTATGTGCCTTTGTGTCGGTCCTTAAAGGGCTGCCCGAGCCACGAGTCGCTCTGCTCTTTGTCCATCCCTCGGATGCTTATCTCTAATAGGAGAGACGATATGAGAACCAAAAAGATCCCAAATAAACACCAATAAAACTGAGCTCTCATCTAATTTTGGGAGTTTCCCTTCCTGCTGTCTATTTTTTTTAAACTTTACAACATTTTCTTGGCCACCGTCAACGTTACGGTTTCCAATTCTCATCCCCTTCCTTTTAATTAGTGTGGGGTCTCTCTCTCTCTCTCTCTCTCTCTCTCTCTCTCTCTCTCTCTCTCTCTCTCTCTCTCTCTCTCTCTCTCTCTCTCTCTCTCTCTGATGCTCACTCGTCCTCTCTCTTTCATTTTACTTTCATTTTAAATGTCACACACATGCACCAGGAATAAAGAATACCGGTTTCCTCTTTCCCTCTAAACCTCCTCATGGATACGAGGAAGACAAACTAAGATAAAACAGGCCCTAAATCAATAATGGAAAAGACATACCAAGTGTATAATGATGTGTGTGGATGACTTATAGATGCCGTCGAGAGAGGAGATTGAAATTGATCGGTAATGGTTTAGGTCTTCATCCTGGGGCTGCATAGTGGTTATTGATCACACAACTTTCGCCCCCCTCAGCGTAGATTGGCACGACTTTCTCCGGCTGAGGATTTCTCTCCCTCTCGAGCCTATTGCACGGTCCTCAGTTTTCAGAACGATTTTTGACAGCCCCCGCTTAACACACA
>OLKM01002888.1:39894-42394 GCA_900291075.1 Melanogrammus aeglefinus | reverse complement strand
TCATTCCCCTCCCCCTCCTCCTCCTCCTCCTCCTGCTTCCCTCCTCCTCCTCCTCCTCCTCCCTCCTCCTCCTCCTCCTCCTCCTCCTCCCCCTCCTCCCCCTCTCCCCTCCTCCTCCTCCCTCCCCTTCCTCCCCCTCTTCCTCCCCCAGGTGGCGCGCCGTCTCGGCCGTATCTTCTACATGACCAGCTTCCCGCTGCCGCTGCCGCTGCCGCCGTCCGCGACGCCCCGCCTCCTAGAGCGCGGCCGCGGCACGCCGGCCCCGCCCCCGGACACGCCCCTCTCCCTGGCCATGGCGCACCCCGCCCTAAGGCCCGCCTCCTCATCCTCCTCGCCCGGCGCTAGCTCCTCCCCTTTCGGAGGCGGCCCCGCCCCCCATGGAGGCTCCACCCCCAAGCAGGAGAACAGCCCAGCGGGGGGGCGGTACCGCGAGTCCAAGACCCCGTCGTAGTCGGCGTCGGACCCTGGGGGGGGGGGGGGGGGGATATTACACCGAAAGGCCCTTCCTCCTCCCTGAGACCCCCCCTCCGGCCCGGCCCCCCGCCGGGCCGGCGGCGCCGAGAGAATCCAAAGAAATGAGGGAACTGGAGCGGGGGGGGGGGGGGAGAGCTAGAGAGAGAGAGAGAAATTTTAGAGGGGGAGAAAAAACAGCAGACAGCTGGTCACAGACAGGCTGCCAGAAGAGAGGGGGGGGCCGGGGGCCCGGCCGCCACAAATACGACATTCTTGTGAGTCAGACGGTCCGACGCTGGCGGGATCCTTCCTTTCGTGGACACAGGAAGCTCCCCCCCCTCCCTCCTCGCCCTGCCAGTGGCTGGACCCCCCCCGCCTCTCCTCGGCCCTGCAGTGGGACCCCCCCCCCCTCCTCTCACGGTCCCTGCAGTGGGACCACACCCCCCCCCTCCCTTCACGTTTCGCCTGCAGTTGGGACCCCACCCCCCACATACGCTCGGCTGGCTGATCCCCTGCTGCGTCCGTACGGCGTCTCTGCACTATGCATTCCACTGTCCCCCGATACCAAAGATGACCGGGCCCGTGGGGGCGGAGCCGGGCCTGTGGGGGCGGAGCCAGATCCGTGAGGGCGGAGCCGGGCCTGTGAGGGCGGAGCCGGGCCTGTGAGGGCGGAGCCGGACCTCTGGGGGCGGAGCCAAATGGGTTTGGGCGGGGTGGATGTGGGGGCGGAGCCAGGCGTCCCAACGGACGTTTTCTGGTCGCATCACGGAGACGGACAGTGAATGGACTGGAGCCACCAGGGGGCGGCGCTCCCACCGGGGGGGGCGGCGCTCCCACCGGGGGGCGGCGCTCCCACCTGGGGGCGGCGCTCCCACCGGGGGTGGCGCTCCCACCGGGGCGCGGCGCTCCCACCGGGGGGCGCTGTGGCCCTCGAGGCCGGAGCGGCCCCTGACTCACAGACTGGACAGAGGGGCTGATGTGGGGGGGCCTTGTACCGCCCGGAGGATTACAACTGAAATAGAAAACATATAAAAACATGCAAAATTGTACAGACTCGTGCTAAAGCTGAAGATATTCTGAAGGTTATATATGTGGTACTTTTCTTTTCCTTTGTTAAATGTAGTTGCACGAATACAGTTTTATTTTCCAGAGAGTCGTGGCCGGCGCGGTGAACCTTTGTGGTACGTTCTGATTTGTTCTGATTTGTTCTGATTTGTCTTTTTCTTTTTCTGAGTGTAAAATAGAGCCCCCCCCCCCCCAATCTTAAATGCTACTTCAGCATATAAATACGAGGAAATATTATTTATAGGCTTTTGATGTAGTAGACAAATTATATGTATAATTATTAGCCCATGAGACGAATCCCAAAGATAGCGACTTTGTTTTCTCTCGTTTGCCGGGCGCAGAAAGGCACAAAGCTCTTAAATGCATTTTTTTTTATCTGTTATGGATTTCATTTTTATTACAAACAATGAACGCAATTAAGTTAAAAAAAAAACAATGGTCTCTAGATTTCCCTGCATTGTTTTCATCCTATTTTTATATTCACCACTCGGTGAAATAAATCCAATAAGAGACCGCTGCCTGCGTCTGCTTTCTACTGCGGTGTGTGTGTGTGTGTGTACTCCGGTGTGTGTGTGTGTGTACTCCAGTGTGTGCGTGTACTCCGGTGTGTGTGTGTGTACTACTCCGGTGTGTGTGTGTGTGTACTCCGGTGTGCGCGTGTACTCCGGTGTGTGTGTACTCCGGGGTGTGTGTACTCCGGTATGTGTGTGTGTTCTCTGCCGTGTGTGTGTGTACTCTGGTGTGTGTGTGTGTACTCCGGTGCGTGTCTGTTATCCGGTGTGTGTGTGTTATCCGGTGTGTGTGTGTGTTCTTCGCTGTGTGTCCGTGTACTCCGGTGTGTGTGTGTGTGTGTGTGTGTGTGTGTGTACTCCGGTGTGTGTGATCTCCCTCAGGTGTTTCTACTTCCTTCTCCCAGAAAAGTGCATGTGTGGGCGTTTGAAGTTCCCCATTGCATCAGTGTGTGTGTGTGTGTGTGTGTGTG
>OLKM01002888.1:35000-38576 GCA_900291075.1 Melanogrammus aeglefinus | reverse complement strand
CACGGGACACGGCGTTCAGAAAAGGCTTTATGGTTCAAACGTTACACGCTGCTGTTCTCTTACAGCTCCCACCGTTTGACTAACATCACGCTGGACAAAACGGCTCTGTACAAAATAGAAAAAGTAAAACAGAAACAACTGATCCTCAATAACAGCTCCAGGGAGGGGGGTCCCGGGGGGGGTCCCGGGGCCTCTCCGGCGCCTCACTCGTCCTCGTCTCCAGATAGCTCCAGGTCCTCCACCAGATCGTCCGCCCCCCCTGCCAGCTCCTCCAGCGTGGAGGGGGCCAGCTGCTCAGGAGCCTTGGAGGCTTTGGCTCCCTGCTCTTCCTCCTCCTCGTCATCCTCCCCACCGCTGCCATCTGGAAACACAAACGGCTCCGGTCTAAGAACGCTGGAATATTTAAGGACAACAACGGCAGAACGGGACGTTCTGCGAGGGGGTTCCACGCCGTACCCGAGTCGTCGCCGTCCAGGCCTTCGTCGCTCATGTCCGACAGATCCAGATCATCATCATCGTCGTCGTCGTCGTCGCTGCCGTAGCGCTTTTTGTCTGCGGGATCGAGGGAGACAAATGTAAACATCGTACCTCCGTAACCACGGCAGCGTCGGACCAAAGCCGTCCTCCGACCAATGAACGGCTCGGCCGCCGCCGGCCAATCACCACGCTCCCCGCAGTCGGACCGACAACGCATGACGGAGGTCGGGGGGACCTCCTGATGTAGACCGGCAGAACGCCACAGCGGCCGCTGGGAACGCGCTCTCTGTCGCCGTGGCAACCCCCACCAACGGGTTTCTGTGCGTTCCGTTCTGGAGACACACTTGCGTCACGTTCCTTGTTGCCTATTTATCAATCCCTGTTATTTGCTATTACCCTCCGCAGCAGATAACGGGCATTTTGTTTTAACAGTTCAACAGCAAACTCTTATCAAACGACGGATTAAAAGTTCACAGGAACAATCAAGAGTGACGAGATGAAGCAGCCTGGCATTATCCCAAACCAGGAGACGCTCAACACGTGCAACACCACGGAGGGTACACGACACCGCTTACACAACATCACAACGGCATCGTGGTTAAACTACATCATTACAATTTAATTAGCCTAATTATGCGGTCTGGATCCGTATAGTACATTTTGTCTTCCAAGAAGGTTGCTTCATATCTGGCTGTAGGTGAGTTTGGTTACAAAGATTCCTAGTGTTTAGAATTACAATTGCTTGTTCTAACTTTCCATCTGTTACTCCAGTGTGATTGAGGCCTGTGCTGTTGTGATCAGTTAAGCGGTCGTTCTTGCTAGTTTCTAGCAAGTCTCTCGAGGAAGCCCGGGGAGTTCATCTGCCCTATTGTAGCTATGTGTCGTAAGTCCCTCATTGTCAGGATCTCCACCCGTAGACGGCGTTACCATAGCTCCTCTGCTCGGGGCAGTAACCCGTCTAACCTGTGCCATCCACCTACCCTTGCTAACATTGACGAGGTGATGCCTGAGACTGTGGAATCGCCCAATCGGGGCGGTTCAAGACAGGCGAAGACTCGATTTCAGCCTACGCGTCCCTCATTGACCCTTCACTTCCTGGGCCCTGACAGAGACCTTGGATCACTTCCAGAGAGAACTCTTGCTACTCCTGCTGCCCTCTTCCACCGTCCACTCATTCTCGCACACCCCTAGACCATCCGGGCGAGGAGGAGGGACCGGACTCCTCATCTCGCCCATGAGGTCCTACCAGGTCCTTCCACTAGAACACCTGGCCAGATCTGCGTTTGAACTCCATGCTGTCACTGTCACCATCCCTATCAAGCTCTCCATTGTGGTGATCTACCGTCAGCCAGGTCCCCTTCATGACTTCTATGATGAGATGGACGCCCTCCTTCAGCCTGCCTGTCTTGAGGTGGCACACCACTCGTTATCCTCGTGCGACTTTCAACATCCTGCCGAGAAGTTGCACTCCACCTGAACCTAACCAACTTTTTTCGCCACCATCGACTTAACACTACCCCTTCTCCCTCCCACACACAGGCCGGGAACCAGCTTTCACCCTGAATATTCACTAGGTCTGCGGCACTCTGCTCTCTCCGTTACCCCGTCCCGTGTCTGACCCACTCACTTTTGTGATTTCTCTTCCCCCTTGAAAATTCCTCTCCCCCCAGGCCTCTCTAGTCCCCGATGTCACCACTCGCCGTAACCTTAAATCCCTCTCCCCTCTACCTCCGCCTTCTGCTGTTTTCTGTCTATTACTTACCTTCTCTATGCATCGATTCTCTCAACTACTACAGATGAATCTCAGCCACATCTCGCTATCGCATCCCTCCTCCTCCCTCTTGGATTCCCTCTGCCCCTTCCACTCCAGACCAGCGTGATCCTCGGCCCCCCCTCCTTGGCTGTCCCATCCTCTGCAGACTTGTAGAACAAAGTTGCGGGCAGCTGATAGGAAATGGAAGAGATCCGACTGTCCTCATGATCTATCCCACTATCTTTTCCTTCTTTCTGATTTTACCTCTAGTGTGTCAACAGCCAAATCTGCCTTCTACCGGACCACAATCAACTCCTCCGCCTCAAACCCCAGGAAACTGTTTGCCCTGTTTTCGACCCTCCTCAACCCTCCCTCACCCCCACCTCCTTCCTGCCTCACTGCTGATGACTTTGTTACCTACTTTACCCAGAAAGTGAAGGACATCAGCTCTTCTTTCATCCCTGCCTCCATCCTCCCTCCACCAATCCCCTCCTCCTCCGTCTTTACCCAATTTAGCCCTCTCACCTCTGACGAGGTCAACGGAATAATAACATCTAACCATGCCACCCAACCTGCCCAACCTGCCGCCCTATGTATCGCACCCTCCCTCCCTCTCCAGGATATCTACAAAGATGAAATTCTGCCATTTCTCTCACCTCACTTACAACTCCACCACTCACTCCCTCCATCAGGTATTGTCCAGCATTCCTTCAGACTTGCTAGAATAAAGCCTCTCCTCAAAAAAACAACTCTTAATACAGCCGACATATCCAGAGACTTACAGACCCGTATCTCTTTCTCTTCCTCCTCCTCGCTTCTAAACACTGGAAGCGGCCAATGCTAACCAACTGTCCTCCTATCTTCTCATCTAAACAACCTACTCGGACCCTCTACACCAGTCAGGCTTCAAGAAGGCACACTCTACTGAGACGGCTCTCCTCGTGGTGACTGAGTCCCTCCGTGCTGCCAGAGCCTCTACTCTCTCATCGGTTCTCATTCTCCTCGACCAGTCCGCAGCATTTGACACGGTGAACCACCAGATCCTCCTTGCCACTCTTGCTGAACTTGGCATCGCTGAATCTGCGCTCTCCTCCCTGGTTTCACATCCTACTGACGAAACCGCACCTATCAAGTGACATTGAATGGCTCCTTGTCCAAACCTTGCCACGCTGGGAAACTGGGGCGCCCCAAGGCTCTGTACTGGGGCCTCTTCTGTTCTCCCTCTATACCAGATCTCTGGGCTCTGTAATTGCGTCACATGGCTTTTCTTATCACTGCTATGCTGACGACACTCAGCTATTCCTTCTTTCCCCTCATCGGAATAAAGCCTGATTGCAACACGCATA
>OLKM01002888.1:2500-30000 GCA_900291075.1 Melanogrammus aeglefinus | reverse complement strand
CTCAAAGGCTCTGGGTTAATAAAGTCCTGGCTAGTGTAGGACCCAGCCAGCTCAAAGGCTCTGGGTTAATAAAGTCCTGGCTAGTGTAGGACCCAGCAGCTCAAAGGCTCTGGGTTAATAAAGTCCTGGCTAGTGTAGGACCCAGCAGCTCAAAGGCTCTGGGTTAATAAAGTCCTGGCTAGTGTAGGACCCAGCAGCTCAAAGGCTCTGGGGTTAATAAAGTCCTGGCTAGTGTAGGACCCAGCAGGCTCAAAGGCTCTGGGTTCATAAAGTCCTGGCTAATATAGGACCAGCAGCTAAAGGCTCTGGGTTACTAGTCCTGGCTAGTGTAGGACCCAGCAGGCTCAAAGGCTCTGGGTTAATAAAGTCCTGGCTAGTGTAGGACCCAGCAGCTCAAAGGCTCTGGGTTAATAAAGTCCTGGCTAGTGTAGGACCCAGCAGCTCAAAGGCTCTGGGTTAATAAAGTCCTGGCTAGTGTAGGACCCAGCAGCTCAAAGGCTCTGGGTTAATAAAGTCCTGGCTAGTGTAGGACCCAGCAGCTCAAAGGCTCTGGGTTAATAAAGTCCTGGCTAGTGTAGGACCCAGCAGCTCAAAGGCTCTGGGTTCGATCCCGACAGCAACAGATCCTACAGAGATGTCCGACCCCCCAGCTGCTGAACGGTCTGAATGACTAAAGAGCAAATCAAGGTTACTATTCTACACCAACCCTGTGTGAGTCCACTTCTAACCTGTTCAGAAGTTAAATGTCCCTGAAATTAAACAAATTTGCTGGCATTGCCTTGCGTAGCATGTGATGCTGGAGGTCCACCTTTTCATTCTGCGTTCCAGTAAAACACTCCCGATACTTAATCGCACAGCAGCCATGCACTCAGAGATCATCCCACTGCCTCTGACACAGCCACCATCTTCCGCCTTTCGTACGGCGTGTGTCAGTCTCCTGAGAGGAGGGTCAACACGGCAGAGACTAGCGGATGTTTCTTTGTAAAGCACCTAGCCATCGCGGTTAGCATGTGCTATGGGAGCTGCTAAGAACTAGTTTGGAAAATAATAGACGTCTATTGATAACCCACCACCCAATCAGAGAAAGGCGCCTGTACCACAAAACCCAGCTGATGACATCTGGACATAACCCCGGGCCAAATCCTAAAGTTATAATGTCTCCATCAAGGCCTTTGGCTGTCGTCTTGTACTTGAAGAATGAAAAATGACATCCAGCCTGGACTTCCGGTTAAAGAAAAGAGTGGTGATCTGGGTGTGGGGCCGAGACAACACTGAGGAACACACTGGGGGGTCTGGCAGCGGGGGGGTGCTGTGGTGAGATAGTTACCCTTTCTTTGCCCGAGATCTCCAGCTGGATCTCCCTCTCCCTCAGCCTGGCCCACTGGCTGTAGTACTTGGTGAGTGGAGTGCCCTCCTCGCTCTGCTTCTTCTCCCACTGGGCCTGAGGACAGCATCACAACACCCGTTACCCCGGCTGCTCGGTCTCTGCCCGGCCTGGGGGGCCGGGGGCTCATAGGGGGGCCTTACCAGCGCCCCCGCTAAGCCTCTCACCAATCAGCATGGCATCGGCCTACGGGCGGCGCGCCGGACGCCCGCTGACCGGACCCCGGTACGGTCAGCCGTACGCGGCCAGCGCACAGAGGAACCAAAACAATGATCACGGACGTTATTAAGACGCGTCAAAGCATGAGAACAGAGAGGGGGAGGAGACGGGGGAGGAGACGGGGGAGAGACGGGGGAGGCGGCTCTGAAAGGAGAGACCAGCGGATCTGGCCCAGACTTCCCCGAAAGGTCTTTGTGGACGATATTGATTAGGCCCAATCACATTATCTGACCGGCAAATCCAATAGAGGGTATAGACCGCAGCTTCCTCCGCCCGCCCTAACGCATTTACCACAATCTGACGCGCTGCTATTAGGGCGCCGGCGAGGGGGGCGGGGGGAGACGGGGGGCGGGGGGAGACGGGAAGGAGGGGGGGGGGGATCAGAAGACTCCCTCTCTCTGGCTGGAGTCGCCTCTCCCAGAGACACAAAAACTAACAACAAATCAAGAACCGTTAGCAGGAAAAGAAACAACAACAACAGGCGAAGAAGACGAGAAAGGATGACAACGAGACAGAGAGAAACAGACAGACAGAGAGAGAGACAGGGAGAAACAGACAGACAGAGAGAGAGACAGGGAGAGAGAGGGAGACAGAGAGAGAGAGAGAGAGAGAGAGACAGGAGAGAGAGAGAGAGAGAGAGAGAGAGAGAGAGAGAGAGAGAGAGAGAGAGAGAGAGAGAGAGAGAGAGAGAGAGAGAGAGAGAGAGAGAGAGAGAGAGAGAGAGAGAGAGAGAGAGAGAGAGAGAGAGAGAGAGACAGGGAGAAAGACAGACAAAGAGAGGGAGAGAGAAACAGACAGACAGAGAGAACGAGCGAGAGCGAGAGACACAAAGGGGGAGAGAGGGGGAGAGAGAGAGAGAGAGCGAGAGCGGGGGGAGAGAGCGGGGGGAGGAGGAGCGGGGGGAGAGGAGCAGGGGGGGAGAGGAGCGGGGGGGAGAGGAGCGGGGGGGAGAGGAGCGGGGGAGAGAAGAGCGGGGGAGAGAGGAGCGGGGGAGACGGGGCGTCACTAATGAGACGCTACAGCAGGGCGCCGGGCCGCGGGGGAGCCGTGGCCTTTCCTCAGCGACAGTGTCACCCCCCCGGCCCCCCGCCCCCCCGGCCCCCCCGGCCCCCCGCCCCCTCGGTGACACCGTCACCTTTTGCCACGACGCCGGCGGGCCGGCGGGCCGGAGGGGGGGGGGGGGGGGGCGGCTGGCGACAGCCTCCGCTGGGCCCGGCGCCGTGGCAACAGGAGCTGGCGCTGCCGCGCCGCCGCCGTGCTGTCTGTCTTTTGTACCTCGCCCAGACACACACAAACACGCACACACACACACACTCACACATTCACAGGCACACACACACGCACGCTCTCAGACACACACTCGCATTCACAGGCACACACACACGCACGCTCTCTGACACACTCACAGGCAGACACACACACACACACACGCTCTCTGACACACACTCACAGGCAGACACACACACACACGCACACGCTCTCTGACACACACACACTCACCGGCAGACACACACACACACTTATCAGCTGAATTACATAAAGAGCCTGCTCTTTAATTTCATCCCTACATGTTATCAAATATTATATCAGGAGGACGCAGCAAAACCATGAGAGAGTGAAGGTGAAACCATGAGAGTGTGAAGGTGAAACCATGAGAGTGAAGGTGAAACCATGAGAGGGTGAAGGTGAAACCATGAGAGTGAAGGTGAAACCATATGAGAGTGAAGGTGAAACCATGAGAGAGTGAAGGTGAAACCATGAGAGAGTGAAGGTGAAACCATGAGAGTGTGAAGGTGAAACCATGAGAGTGAAGGTGAAACCATGAGAGAGTGAAGGTGAAACCATGAGAGTGAAGGTGAAACCATGAGAGAGTGAAGGTGAAACCATGAGAGAGTGAAGGTGAAACCATGAGAGAGTGAAGGTGAAACCATGAGAGAGTGAAGGTGAAACCATGAGAGAGTGAAGGTGAAACCATGAGAGAGTGAAGGTGAAACCATGAGAGAGTGAAGGTGAAACCATGAGAGAGTGAAGGTGTGCCACCAGATTTAGATTTATAACGAGATGTAAAAGCATGCAAACACAAAGTGATTTGAACGGAGCAAAATGAATAACCCCAAAATAAAGCTGGGGGTAAACATGTGGTAATAAAAGTCGCCATGAAGCGCTCCATCGCTGGGAGAAGTATCCACAGCGTCCCTTCTTTGGGCAATTTTAACTTTTCCCAGGTGTTAGTGTGATGTGGAGAACGTCGGGCGTTGGATAAAGAGCATCACTTTGTTGAATACGGAAATAGCGTCTTGGCGCCAATGTGGTGGCATTTAGTGGCTTTAAACGACTAAAGACAAACGGCAGACATAAAGCTTTGGGCCTTGAAGGAAGGACAGGTTGTGTTACAGGTGAATTAGCGACCAGACACACTGGTTTACTGTCCAGTGTCTCTCTGGGACAGTCTGAGCTCAGAGGACGCCAGTGTAATTCCACTAGCGCCATTCTAAACGTATAAAAACCTCGACTATAACCTAATGAAATCCTCCTGATTCAAGGACAGGATGTAGGACGGGCGTGGGCAGGTGGAAAGGGGGGGAACCTGGGACGTAGCGCGCTCGGCTGGGACAACAACGCTCCACTGTGTCCCTCTGTTTCCAGGAGGAAACGGGGGCGCCGCCGCCGCCGGCCGGCCGGAGACGGGACAGGAAGCGACCAGGAGGTGGGCCAAGGTGAGCCCAGCCTGCTGGCGGCCGCCGCCCAGACCGGAGCCCCACGGCGGAAGGGCTTTTCCCCACGCTCCAGCACGCCTTCCATAAACACACACACTGTATAAACACACACACACACACACAAGCGCGCACTGACCACGGCGGCGGTGTCGGCCACTCCGAAGGAGGCCTTCTGTCTCAGCGCTGTGATGTGGGCGCTGTTCTCCTGAACCTTCTCCAGCAGCTGGCGCACCGGCTTGCAGTAATTGGCCACTTTGCATTCCTTCAGGAACGCTTTCAGCTGGGAGGGAGACAGGGAGGGGGGGAGACAGGGAGAGAGGGAGGGGGAGACAGGGAGACAAGGAGGGGGAGAGATGAGGGCGAGAGGCCGGCTGGTGAGTAATGTATTTTACGGAACAACGTTGACAGTTTCCCTCCCAGTGTCCCCTGGTCACAGACTGGTGTGTCCAGCGGCCGCGGAGGTGTTAAGCTACGTGGTGTTAAGCTAGTTGGTGTTAAGCTAGGTGGTGCTAAGCTAGGGGGTGTTAAGCTAGGTGGTGTTAAGCTAGGTGGTGTTAAGATAGGTGGTGTTAAGCTCCCATTACCGGCCAGTCCCGCAGTCCACCGCTAACCTGCTGTTGGTTACCTAGTGTTGGTTATCTAGTGTTGGTTATCTAGTGTTGGTTATCTAGTTTCGGTTATCTAGTGTCGGCTATCTAGTGTCGGCTATCTAGTGTCGTTATCTAGTTGGTCGCTAGTTGTATCTAGTGTCGGCTATCTAGTGTCGGCTATCTAGTGTCGGTTATCTAGTGTCGGTTATGTAGTGTTGGATCTGTTTCGACCTCACTCTGACCGTCACTACGGTCTAAAAAAGGAATGATCACCTTCGCCTATCACGGAGACCATATGTCAAAATAGTCATGTCCATGACTAGCAGAGAATGCTCCCGGGTTAGTTTCTTTTTTTTCCCTTCACGCCTCAGAGACCTGTTTTGTGAGTATAAGAGACTTCTTTAAGGTAAGAACATTCCACTTATACGTAATTCGCTACCTGTGTGGTACGGGTGAGTTTTTGCCCCCGAGGATTGGAGTGGTGTGTTTTGTAAGGTAAGCTAGCTGCTGTTTCAGCTTAGATTTACCGTTGTTTAAGTTGCGCTAGTTTCCGGGTGTTTTGTGTTTGTTTATACAGTGCCTGTTCGCAGCCGTGGGCTTCGTGCGAGCCCACCAGGTACGTTTGCGCGCTGGTGTGGGCCACCGTGCTGTCTTCTGTGCGTTATTGTTGTTGCAGCCAAAGTTTTTCGTGAGTCTGCCGGTTATCTTCTGTGTTTTACTGCATTATGCAGCCGGATATCGTGTTAGCCTGTCAGTTTTGCGGCAGACCACCTAGCGCTGTAGTTTATTGTTTGTTTATATTATTGCACGGTAAGTAATTCCGTTGCCGAAATCTTTTGTGTTGCTCTAGCCTGCTTGTGGCAGTGAGAGATTTACTGTTTGAGTGTTAATTGGATTTATTTCTGAGTTCGCTGTTTATATGTTTAGCCTGTTTTTTGGCTTTATACCTTCTGTTTCTGTGCGCTGTGTCGCCTCCCCCGCCACGCCCTATACCCCCGTCCGCAGCTGGTGGGGCTAGTGTGCGCCTGCTAGGTGCATTCTCGCGCTGGCGCAGGCCACCTCTGTGGTACTGTAACACCCTAGACGGCTGTTCGCAGTTGGTGGGGCTATTGTGCGCCTGCTAGGTGCATTCGTGCGCTGGTGCGGGCAACCGTAATACCTTGGTGGACTAGTCGAGGAGGGCCCCAGGCATCAACGCCGCCTAGGCTTCTTGGGCCTGCGATGGCTTCCCACTACTGCAGGATCTGCAGCGCCTCCATCAGTGCCAGTGATGGGCACAGAGAGTGCCCCATGTGTCTTGGGGCCGCACAGATCCTGGAGGACGTCGACAACCCCTGTAGCGCTGCCTGCGACCTCTCTAGGGGCGAAAGACAATGCCGGGCCACCCTGATATGCGGCCACGTGCATGAGGGCCGAAGGGAGAGGCGACGTTCCCCTGTTCCCCTGTCCAGGTGAGCGTTCGGGTGAGCGTCCGGCTGGGCGTCCAGCCGAGCGTTCGGCGGCAGCTGCAGTGACCGAGGGCAGTAGCGCAGAGTCGCTCCAGATCCTCTCGGCTCTCCAGGCTCTGGCACAGTAGATGGACAGGCTGGTAGATCGCCAGGGCTCTGCTCCAGATACTCTGGAGCAGAGCCCTGGCGATCTACCAGCCTGCTCCAGAGTATCTGGAGCAGAGAGGTGCCCTCACATCCAGGCCTGGGAGCCATGGTGAGGAGGAGGAACGGGGCGATGCGGACTTGCTATCCCTCTACGCTCCCCAAACAGATGCAGACCACACAGGCGACGACTTTAGGAGAGATCTGCAGACAGGCTCTGCAGAGCCGGGTGGCGGCTACATGGGGGGGGGGGGGGAAAGAGGTCCCCGTCAGCTCCCTGATGTCACGGATGCTGAGCGCTGCTAACATTCTGGGCCTTGAGGCGCCCACACCTGCTCCGGCTCCCATGAGAGGTATCTGGGAGGGCATCCCTTGTGCTACCCCACCACCCCCCGTGCCGGTGCCGCCTGACTACACGGCAATAATAAGGTCATCATGGGGTAAGTCGACGCAGTGCCTGCAGTTCAACGCAGGCTGCTGCCAGCTAGCAACAGCTACTTACCCCGTGGAGACTGAACTCGGGGACATGCCACCGGTCGAGCCATTGATGGCCGCACTGACATCTCTGGGCCTTACTGGCATGTCACCCAACCCACGCTGCCCCCGCAAGGAGTGCGCAAAGATGGACCGCCTGGCCACTCGTGCTTTTAATGCAGCAGCATGAGCGGCCCGGATGGGTAACGCTCTGGCCATTACGCTGGCGTCACTCCGCAAGACGCTGAGTCGGGACGACCAGGACGCCAGGGCCCTGCTGGATGCAGCTCTGTCGTCCCACGCCCAGCTGACACGGGATGTGGGAGACGCCATGGGTTCCATGGTGTTGTGCCGCAGGCAGGTTTGGCTGCACAGACCTCTCTGCCAGAGCCTATCAAGCAGGAGCTGCTGAATCTCCTGCTTGCCCCTGGGCATGTTTTCCACCCAGGATCCCAGGAGGTGCTCGACCGCGCTGAACCTGCCGCAGTGTCGAGGGAAGCTGTCCAGCGTGTATGCCGTAAGCCTGCCCCAACGGTCAGCGGGGCGTCTGTAGGCACATATAGGCCGCGGCTGCCGGCCCGGCCTCCGCCGAGGGGGAACATCCCACAGGCCTCTGGTGACCGGCGATTTCGCCCACCCGACCAGAGATCAGCCCCATATTCCCGTTCCAGGGGTAGAGGGGGTCACCAGCGGGGCACAGGCAGGGGTGCGGGCCGCGGAAGTGGTCCCGCATAGCATTCCAGGGGCGCCCGTCGATTGCCCTTCCCAGTTGTCACGGACCTCCTGGGAGGGGATTGTCCCAGACCCTTGGGTCGTGGCCACAGTGGCTCGGGGCTACCGATTGCAATTTCGACGGCGGCCCCCTACGTTTTCAGGGGTCAAGGTAACATCTGTACAGGACCCGGTTTTAATTTCCGTACTTGCCAAAGAGGTTTAAGAGTTACTTCTGAAAGGGGCCATCTCAGAAGTACCACCCAGCGCACAGCTCGCTGGGTTCTACAGCGAGTATACAAGTATTTTATTGTTCCCAAGGGAGACGGCGGTCTTCGGCCCGTTCTCGACCTCAGGTCCTTGAATCGGTATCTCAAGGTGCTGCCCTTCAAGATGGTCCACACAAGGGTGGTGATGCAGTCCATCCGGCAGGGGGAGTGGTTCACATCTATGGACTTAAAGGACGCCTACTTCCACGTCCCGATTTGCCCGGAACACAGGACCTCCTGCGCTTTGCCTTCCAGGGCAGGGCGTTCCAGTTCCAAGTCAGTTCTTTCGGCCTTTCACTCTCCCCACGGGTTTTTACTCGCGTTGTGTCAGCTGCTCTGTCCCCCCTCCAGGCTCACGGTCTGAAGATACTGCCGTATTTAGACGACTGGCTCATTTGCGCCCCCTCCCGAGAACAGGTAGTGCTCGACGCAGAGACAGTTCTGGCCCACATTCAATTCTTGGGCTTCACGGTCAACCACAAGAAGAGCAACCTGCAACCCCGCCAACAGGCAGAATTCCTCCATGGTGTCCTTCTCGACTCAGTCGGCATGACAGCGTCTCTCACTCCACAGAGAGTGGCCAGCTTGCTCGGCATGCTGGGTCATTTCCGCTTGGGCGGTCTCGTGACTGCGCTCAGGGTCCAGAGGCTGCTGGGTTTGATGTCTGCAGCAGCAGCGGTAGTTCCTCTTGGCCTGCTGAGGGCACGCCCCCTGCAGTGCTGATTCAATGCCTTCGGTCTTCACCCGAAGAGCGACAGGCAGGTGAGGCTGCGTGTGTCCCGGGCTTGCATCCGCGCCCTGCTCCCGTGGAGGGACCGGGAGTTCTTGCTCCGAGGTGTCCCACTGGGTGGTCTTCCCCACAGGAGACAGGTCATTTCGACGGACGTGTCCCTGACAGATTGGGGAGCTGTCTGGGAAGGACGGACGGCGAGGGGCATGGGGCAAACCCCATGGACGTTGAAGCACATAAACGTCCTCAAGCTGAAGGCCATCCATCTTGCCATGCAGAGATTCCTGCAGGTTTTAACACGGTTTCGTGAGGACGGACAGTACTGTGGCGGTGTACTATGTCAATCATCAAGGGGGAACAAGGTCCCAGCGGTGCCTCCAGGTGGCGGAGGGCTTACTGACTTGGGCATGACCGCGGCTGTCTTCACAATCTACTTTGTGAAGACTGGATCTACTTCATCTACTTCGCGGCTGGATCTACTTCACAAGTAGATCTCTTTGCATCGGCGGAGACGACGCACTGCCCGGAGTGGTACTCCCTCACAGGGCAGGGGGGCAGTTTGGGCCTGGATGCTCCGTCACAAGAATGGCTGACAGGCTTGTTGTATGCTTTTCCTCCACTCCCGCTCATAGCGCAGGTCCTCCGGAGGATCCAGGAGGGCAACCACTCAGTCCTGCTGGTGGCTCCACGGTGGCCAGCGAGGCCTTGGTTCCCGGACCTGCTCCAGGGTCATCCATGGCAGTTGCCATGCAGAGCGGATCTTTTGTCACAGGCAGACGGGCGGATCTGGCATCCGAACCCAGGGACCCTCTGCCTGTGGGTCTGGCCCCTGCAGGGCCCGTCGCCGAACAGGTAGATTTCGGGACACGCTGAATAACTCCAGGGCTCCATCCACTAGAGCTTGCTACGCACTCAGGTGGCGGATCTTTTCAGATTAGTGTGCTGGCAGGGGCCTCGAGCCAGCGGCTTGCCCTGTGCCACAAGTTTTGCGTTTCTTGCAATCCGAATTGGATCAAGGCAAGGTGGCCAGTACCGTGAAAGTCTATGCTTCAGCCATTTCAGCCTTTCACCAGGGTGTGGACAATGGTGCCCTTGGTAGGCATCCCTTGGTTTGCCAGTTCTTAAAAGGGAGCCCGCCGGTTGCGTCCAGGTCGCACCTTGCGGGCATCGGGCTGGGATTTGCCCAAAGTTTTAACGTCACTTACTGTAGGCCCGTACGAGCCTATTTTAGACGCAGATTTGCGTTCCTTGTTGCTTAAGACCTCCCTCTTGGCACTCTGTTTTGCAAAACGTGTCAGTGAGCTGTGTGCTCTCTCCGTTAGCGACGACTGCCTTAGGTGGCAGGCAGGAGGTGCTAGCGTGTCACTTTGGCCAAATCCAGCTTTCCTGCCAAAGGTTATTAATCCGCAGTCCATTAACCAGGTTCTGGAGTTGACCCAATTCCAGCCATCTTCCACCTCACAGGCGGAGCAAGACAAGTTGCTGACCTGTGCCCAGTCAAGGCCTTGAGGGCCTATCTGGCCCGTACACAGTTCTTGTGGAAAGCACACTGAGCTTTTCATCTGTTATGGGGCAGCAAGGCAGGGGCTTCTGCTCTCCAAGCAGAGACTATCGCATTAGCTGGTGGAGGTTATTTCCCATGCTTACAGGGCGCAGGGAATACCGGTTCCTTCAGGTAAGCGGGCTTACTCTACCAGGAGTATGGCTACGTCTTGGGCTGCCCTTAGGGGTGTAGCAGCAGACGACATCTGTGCAGCGGCTTTATGGTCGACGCCATGCACTTTTACCCGTTTTTAGAGGGTGGATGTAACTCGCCGTCCGTGACCGAGCAGGGTTTTAATAATGATTCTGGGTTCCAAACCGTAGTACTCAAACCGTAGTGACGGTTTGAGTGAGGTCGAAACAGATCGTAAGTTACGAAGGTAACTATGGATCTGTGAGACCGAGGGATGACCGTCACTATCCTTGTCGCTCGGACCATCCTGAGGCATTCAGGGATAGGAGACTGAGCCGGGAGCATTCTCTGCTATTTATTAACGCAAGTCGTTCTGCTTCCGGAGGTCATGGACATGACGATTTTGACATATGGTCACGGTGATAGGCAGAACGAAGGTGATCATTCCTTTTTTAGACCGTAGTGACGGTCATCCCTCGGTCTCACAGATCCATAGTTACCTTCGTAACTTACATTATGTAGTGTTGGTTATCTATTGTTGGTTTTGTAGTGTTGGTTACCTAGTGTTGGTTTCCTAGTGTTGGTTACCTAGTGTTGGTTACCTAGTGTTGGTTACCTAGTGTTGGTTACCTAGTGTTGGTTACCTAGTGTTGGTTGTATTTTGGGGTGCAGAGAACAAACCATCCCAGAGCACACTGGGTTTGACCTTGAACAGTCTTACCCCTAAAACACAAGGTTGTGTCGGGACAAATGCTTACGGTATATTAATATAATTGTGTTAAGAATTATAACACCCCAAATAGATTTGAGGCGCATGTGAAGCACGCAAATAAATAAATCTGTTGTGTTCGGAGCTTCACGGTACGACTCTTCTTTGGTCGCACGACAAATATGAATAAAAGTACGTCCTCCCCGTCTTTAGACGGAGGACAGGGATTTCCACTAAGCAACTGTTACCAACGGCAACAATAACGAAACTCCTGGTTTATAAAGAACAAGTCAACAGAAAAAGCATGGGTGCATGATATCTGCTATTGATGAACCCCTCTAGGCCCAGACTGTATTACTTTAGCTATGCATCGATGTGTGAACCCCCACATTCATAGAGACAGGCGATTGCCCTGAGGGTAAGAGGTGTCAGGGTGTCTCTGCGTTGTGTGCCACGGTGTTGATGGTGGTGTTGTCACATGAAGGAACTCCAATTAAATAACATAAGTAACTTTTTTCATCCAAGGGTGAAAGTCTTTGTGCCGAATGCTCCTCCATTCTCCTTTTTCATCTCGCAGGTTTTAAGGCGAGAACAGAAGAATTAAAATCTGTCAAAGTGTCATATAAATATTGTAGTGTGCGGCATAATTGGCATAATAAACTAAGGAAATTAGAGTGGAGAAGGCCTTCGTCTATGTTCATTAAATTATACATTGACGTAAGGATCTGTTATCAGTGTGCCTTGACTGCATATATTGTTGGCATGATTCAGACACCATGTACCGTAGATGAGGACCTGGGCCAGGCCGAAGCAGACAGGACAGATGTTCTGTGTTTGGGAAACAATTCAGTGGCGACACACGTGATGACTAAGTGGATAAGGTTGGGGTACGGGGGGCCTGGGGGGGGGGTGTGATGGGGGGGACTCACCTGGATGATGGTGGGGAGGGCGAGCTCGGGGAAGCCGATGGAGCAGGCCTGGGAGTGGAAGAACTCCAGGATGAGGTCGTACAGCTGGTCTATCAGGCCGTCCTGAGAACGCACGCACACACAAACACACACACACACACACACACACACACACACACACACACACACACACACTTTAAGTTCCATCACTCTCCCAGTAGGTATTGTAGCTACCCCCCGTTCTTACGGAGGTACCTCTCCCCAACGTGACCAGCCATGAGTCCAGATTCAGACATTAAGGAGTGAGTAGCAGCCTCTGGCTCAGGAACGCCTTCAGGTAGACTGTGGACTTGAATCCGGACACTTCCTGCTGGCCGTCTCAAACAGCCTCGTCGGAGACTGTCCTGCTGCCCAGATTCTGAACAGTTGGACAGAAGCTGTCCCAGGCACCAGGGTGACTTCAGACAGAGTAAAGGACTGAAGCTTATCAGCCCAGCCCCCATGAGCCTACGGTGGCTTCATGACCATAAAGGAAGCGCGAGTGCGAGTGAGAGACACACACACACCACGGTGCACTTCATAATTTCTGAGAAACTAGCTTGGAGCAAATTCATCTGGGTTATTCTCCTCCTCAGGTCTGAAACCATGAGGGGGGGAGGGGGGGGCTGTGCGTTAGTCTGTTGGCTGTTCAGAGCCCATTAACCCCCCCTGATCCTTTGTCACGCAAACACCAACTGCAGGAGAATCCACCACAGCCAATCAGATCCCCTTTCTAATTCTAATGACATAACCTGGGTCCAAACGAGGCCACAGCGTCCCCCTGGAGGTCATCCTCCCAGCCGGCCGCCCTTCATCTCAATGACATGCTGTGGACATGAACCCAGAACCTCAGGGTCCGAGTGGAGCCCCCTGTACACCAACACCACCCTGATGAGATCTAGACCCCAGCGCTGAGTCCATGATTCAACCTCCTCAGTGAGGACCTCAGTGAGGACCTCAGTGAGGACCTCAGTGAGGACGCAGGCTCCACTGGGCTGACGGGCGCTGGAGCTTAAGACCAGCTCCCCCAGATTCCAATGCTCAGTAGGGGGTCAGTCTAGTAGTCTGAGGCTTCAACATTTTAGTTGTGGTGTAAATGTCATGTCCAACATAGGGTTAATGTGAACGCAGTGATCATTAATCATGTTTGATGTGGCCTTGTGTTTTCTAGCATCAAGGCACCAAAGTGCCATCGTTGCGCCCGGGGGCACGTGGCCACCTCTGCACTGGGTGGAGCCAGGGGACGCCCGCCCCAGTCTGACCGCCGGTATGGGGGGACCCAGGGTCGCTTTGGGGAGCCGTGGGGTTGTGGGCTCACCTTGTAGGCTTTCTCGATCAGGTTTACATTGTTGAGTTTCAGGATGACGGCGAAGTTGATGGGCTTCTTGCTCATTCGCCCGGGCTTCTTGTTGAAGTCCACCTTCAGCAGCACCTAGGGGCAGACCACCATCAACACATACTATATATATATATATATATATATATATATATATATATATATATATATATACCCTCTGCACCGTTCATAGGGACTGGAGCTCTAGGCAACAGGGACCCCAACTCAACAAGCACAAGTCACAACACATACTTTTCATTGTTCCATTGCAACGGCAATTTGATAAACCCGACCATGTTTGGCCTTCCACATTAAACGTGACGGAAGTAGAAAAAACAGAAACAAAAAACGTCTTGTTGGAAGTTTGAAGCTCCGGGCCGGTTCCTACTGGTTTCTCTGCTGAGCATCTGCCTGCAAGTGTATTTCCATGTTTCATCCGGGTGTGTGTGTGCAGCTATTCCTGTCTGTGTGTGTGTTACGGCGGCTGTGTGGGGTCGTTAGTGTGTGGGACTCCTGGCCGCGGCCGTCTGTACAAACATAGGATGTGGTGGTGGTCTGTGGGGGGGGGGGGGGGGGGGAGTGGCCAGGCATGGGCCCACCCTGACACACACGCTTAAGAAAAATTATTAAATCGGTGTGCATATGAGGACACACACACACACACACACACACACACACACACACACACACAGGCGGGGTACTAGGAGCCTGTTGCTAATTAAACAGTAGCAGCCGCTACAACCTTTAACGAGGGGGGCTGCACAGAGGGGCGGGGGCGGTGTGTGGGGGGGGGGGGGGGGATAGACAGGAAACGGTGTGCGTCACAAATAAACACTGCGTGTTGTTAAGGGTGGTCCCGGCAGAGACGGGGAGTGAGGAGATGAAGGGGGGATGTGGTCTGGAAGAACCCCCCGCGCTCTAATCTGTTCATTGATCAGTCTCGCGTGAACGCACCACACACACACACACACACACACACACACACACACACACACACACACACACACACACACACACACACACACACACACACACACACACACACACACACACACACACACACACACACACACACACACACACGTTGACCTGCATTATCTCTGTTGGCGTGTGGAACACGTTGGCGGTTGGGCGGGCTGCGATTGGTCTGATAACGTGAGGTGCGCTTGTTTCCACACTTCCTCCGGATCCTCTGCAGCAGCGACAGCAGCAGCGAGCCGTTGAGACGGCGGGCGGTTTGTCCCCCCCCCCCCCCGAGGGATACCCGCGACACTCAGCCCCCCCCCCCCCCCCCCCGAGGGACACCCGCGACACTCAGCCCCCCCCCCTCCAGACAGCTCTGACAGGGAGGCACTTTACAAACACACTCCTACTCCAACCTCCTCCTGTAACCTCCTCCTGTAACCTCCTCCTCCTCATCTAACCTCCTCCTCCTGTAACCTCCTCCTCCTCATCTAACCTCCTCCTCCTGTAACCTCCTCCTCCTCTAACCTCCTCCTCCTCCTGTAACCTCCTCCTCCTGTAACCTCCTCCTCCTGTAACCTCCTCCTCCTCTAACCTCCTCCTCCTCCTCCTCCTCCTCTAACCCTCCTCCTCCTCTAACCTCCTCCTCCTCCTCTAACCTCCTCCTCCTCCTGTAACCTCCTCCTCCTGTAACCTCCTCCTCCTGTAACCTCCTCCTCCTCCTGTAACCTCCTCCTCCTCCTGTAACCTCCTCCTCCTCATCTAACCTCCTCCTCCTCCTCCTCTAACCTCCTCCTCCTCCCCTAATCTCCTCTTCCTCTAACCTCCTCATCCTCCAACAGGAAGTGCAGCGCGGGGACTCACCTCAGACAGGAAGGGCAGCACGGGGACGAAGGTGTTGGTGGAGCTGGAGAGCAGGGTGAGCGCCCGGCAGCAGTGCAGCCTCAGAGGGAAGTAGCGGGCAGTCGGGACCAGCCTGAGACAGAGCAGAGCAGGTCAGTGGCGCCCCCTGCTGGTGGAGGAGGGCGCCGCGGGCAACACGCACACAGGTCTCTACCAGGATACTTCATCAGGTTTCAGAAGATGTTATGGACATTGTGCACGTTATTTAATTGTGGAAGGTGTCAACAAAGCATACCTAATAAAATGCATGGTAACATAATATTGTTAATATTATGTTGTATGTATTATTATGTTAAACTAGTATATGGTCCTACTGGGACTCCCTTGATGGTTCCTATGGTGACCTGGAGGTCCTACGGGGGGGGGGGGGGGACTCACTTGATGGTTCCTATGGTGACCTGGAGGTCCTTACGGGGGGGGGGGGGGACTCACTTGATGTGTTTCCTATGGTGACCTGGAGTCTAAGGTCCTACGGGGAGGGGGGACTCACTTGATGGTTCCTATGGTGACCTGGAGGTCCTACGGGGGGGGGGGACTCACTTGATGGTTCCTATGATGACCTGGCACAGCGGGTAGATGAGGGGTTGCAGCACGTCGCTGGGGTGCAGAGTGCCCAACACCCGGCACCAGAGGAACAGGCAGTGGACGAACTGCCAGTTATACACCGACTGGTAGGTGTCCTGTTGGAGGACAAACACGTAACCATGACCCCACAACCCACTGACGGAAACATGTTATCACTTCATCATTAATCCTCCAAATGAGAATACTGCTCTGCCGTAGCGTAGGGGTCTCGTGGGGGGGTCTAGGGTCTCGTGGGGGGGTCTGGGTCTCGTGGGGGGGTCTAGGGTCTCGTGGGGGGGTCTGGGGTCTCGTGGGGGGGGTCTGGGGTCTCGTGGGGGGGTCTGGGGTCTCGTGGGGGTCTGCAGGTCTCGTGGGGGGTGTCTAGGGCTCCGTGGGCCGGGTCTAGGGTTCGTGGGGGGGTCTGCGCGGTCTCATAGGGGGGTCTAGGGTCTCGTTGGGGGGGGTACTGGGGTCTCGTGAGGGGTCTGGGTCTCGTTGGGGGGGTCTGGGTTTCTGTGCGTGGGGGGTTCTGGGTCTCGCTTGGTGGGGGTCTGGGTCTGTATAGCGGGTATGGGTTCTCGTGGGGGGGTCTAGGGTCTCGTGGGGGGTCTAGGTGGTCTCGTTGGGGGGGGTCTAGGGGTCTCGTGGGGGGTTCTAGGGTCTCGTGGGGGGTCTGGGGTCTCGTGGGGGGTGCTGGGGTCTCGTGTGGGGGTCTGGGGTCTCGTGGTGGGGTGGTCTGGGGTCTCGTGGGGGGCTGGGGTGGGGTCTCGTGGGGGGGTCTGGGTGGTCTCGTGGGGGGGTCTGGCGGTCTCTGGGGGTCTGGGTGTCTCGTGGTGCGGGGCTTGGGGTCTCGTGGGGGGGTCTGGGTGTCGTGTGGGGGGGTCTGGGGTCTCGTGGGGGGTGTCTGGGGTCTCGTGGGGGGTCTGGGTCTCGTGGGGGGCTCGTGGGGGTTCTCTCGTGGGGGTTTAGGGTTTCTCGTGGGGGGTCTAGGGTCTCGTGGGGGGGTCTCTAGGTTTCGTGCGGGGGTCTGGGTCTCGTGTGGGTCTGTGGGTCTCGTGGGGGGTCTAGGGTCTGTGGGGGGGTCTAGGGTCTCTGTCGGGGGGGTCTAGGTCTCGGGTGGTCATGTCTCGTGGGGGGTCTAGGGTCTCGTTGGGGGGGTCTAGGGTCTCGTGGGGGGGGTGGCTAGGGGTGTCTGGGTGGGGGGCTCTGGGGTCTCGTGGGGGGGGTGGCTGGGGGGTCTGGGAGCGGCGGCCGTACCTTCTTCTTCATGGTCATGGCGTTGCGGAGGTGGATGGCCAGCTGGCGGATGTACAGGAAGCCGTGCTCGTAGGTGACCTGCGTGTCCAGGGAGTACATCTCCGCCATCGTCCGCTGCATGAAGTTGATCATGGGCAGCTGGAGCGGAGACGTGAACTTACAGTTCTGCACGTAGGAGATGTACATTTGCTGCAGAGGAAGAAATGAATTCATCAATTACAAAGGTTAATGAATTAAAACCTAGTGCAGAGCATGCTTGGAGCTGAAACATGCCCACGTTAAAACAGAACATTGTCCAGTCAGCCTTTTCTTAAACCTACCCATCCAGTTTTGTCCGATGGCTTCTAAGGGGCAGTAGGTATAAGACATTATGGGAGGGCATTTGGTTAAAAAGGCATAGCCATCCGTCAGTTCTTAGTAAGTGCTTGGTTGAATATCTGTTTCAGGTCGACTATGCCTCCTCCTGGATCATTTATGGATCAATTAGGGTCATACCCCCACCCGGAACAGGGAGTCCATCCCCCCCGTCCATCACAGGGGTCTGAACCCCAACACTTCTCAGAGGTGGAGGGACGTGGGAGCCCAGAGGGAGGGAAGGCTTTTTCTGCTGGTTGGATTCACTATTCACCTCCCTTCAGCTTGTCTCTGCCCCCCCCGGGGCCTCAGCCGTGCGTTGTGGCGGCGGGCGTGGCTCACCTTGAGGATGGAGCCCAGGTAGGCGTCCTGCTTGTGTCTGCACATCTTGTTGAGGGCGAGGAAGGCCAGCACGCGGCCCGTCTCCTCCCCGGTGCTCCACTGCTTCAACAGTTGCTGGACAGAGAAAGGAAAGCAGATTTCAGCGTTTCAGTGTGTCAACCGTTGACGGACACACACACATGCACACACACACACACACTTTATGAGGTTATATTTCCAATTTAGGTTTAATAAAATGATCAACGATCTCCCTTCACTAAGAAATAAAGCTGTCAGAGGCTAGTAAATAGCGCATCCCTTCTGGCAACAGCAAACAGCAAACGCCAAGCTGATATACGGCATTGTGTTTGTGAAGTGACATATTGCAGTGGCAATAAAAATCACACCGCCGTAGTTTGGGTCACAAGAGATGAGGAGGAGGAAACGGACTCATTTCAGATCGCCAACAAAGATAAATACAATGTGCTGCCGGTGGCGCTGTGAAGTACAGCCGCGGTCAGGGGGGTGGAAGGGTCCGGCAGGTTATGGTCATATACTGGATCAACATTCAGGGTACAACAGCAAGGGCCCCGGGGCCACTCCAATTCAAATCCTCTGTCCTGACCAGGCCAGGGCTGTATACACAATTCATAAATATATTTTTGCATTTTTAAAATTGGTACCCTCCAGTGTTTGTTATTTGGCACAAAAACAAAGCCTTTTGTAGTGCGAGGGTGGCCAAACAGAAACATCACCAGCGTGATTCGCTTGAGGGAAGAAGACCGTGACGAATGAGTGAAGACCAGGTAAATGGTCTTGCGCAAGTAAAAAAAAAGAGCCATTGGCCCGATGTTAACGTTAAACAATGTTGTCAAATGTTGGTCAGCTGTACAGAGTGTACTATCAACTCAAAGAACTAACGAGGAATAGTTCATTATTAATGCAGTTAATAAGTGGAAGTACCACTCTCACAAACCGCTTCCCAGATACCGTTATTCGCCCTCAAAATGACGCATCTTCAAAGGCATACTTTCTCCATTCAAGGATAATAATTCCATTAGGGCTGCAACAACTAAACGACAAAAATCGAGGACTAAAAGCGTTCGCAAAGAATTTGGTCATCGATTCGTTGAGTCGCGCGATAAATACGTCACTCGTAGGCGCTGTTTACAGCCAGCCGCCGACGGGTTGGTTCGTGGTTCATGCACGCCCACAGCGAGCTTTAGCGTGAGCCACCACAGCTTGTATTTAGTTCATATCTTAACACTGGAATGTAAAGTCATCATATAAAGTGTTGTACCTTCACTGTCTTTGGGTTAAAATAACTCTTAAACTCAGTATCTAGTCCGACCAAAAATCGGCAGGATGTAGAGCTAGTTAGCTTAAAAAAAGTAGCAAACCGTGTCAAATGTGATATGATTGATGTATTCAAATGCAACACAAAAAAAAAGAAATTTAAGAGGGAATTTTGACCTGTTTCACGTCCTATCTTGAGCTATGATCATCTTATCAGCAATTAAAGCAATAATACAAGTTCTATTTCAACAAAATAATAGAAAGGTATCAATAGTGGTATCAATAAAGACTTGGATCGTTGAGGAGTCTTGAAGATGGTATCAATAAAAATGAACGCTCTCCTGTAGGGCTGCAGGATAGATCGGCTATGTAATATCGATATCATTTCCAAGGGGATACAAGACTTGACAATATCGTTTATATCGATATATGGTTAAATGGTCAGTTTCCACTTCAAGCGTCTGTGTTTGCCTCGGAGACTGTGTGACCCCTCCCACTCTGTCCTTCCTAACGTGCCGTGTGCAAAGACGCCTCCGCCGCCGCCCCCTCCCACCACAACAGGCATGGAGGACACCGGGAAGGAAAACAAGACGGCGGGTGAGACGGAGTTGTTTCAAAGAGGAGAAACAACGGCTCCATAATACAGAAATGGTTCGGGTTTAAAAAAATCAGATGAGCAGCAGCTGCAGGTCATCTGTAGAGAGTGTAGCAAAAGTGGAAGCACGACAAATCTGTTCCACCCTTTACAGCAGCGGCCCAAAGCGCAGGATGAGGAACGGTACGACCCCGCGGCTGTGCTGCTGCACCACCGACTGCTTCTTCTGCCCCCAAGCCAGGGCCGGCGCTCGGCATAGACGACCTAGGTGACGGCCTCGGGTGGCCAATGTGTTGGGGCGCCCTCTGGTGGCGCCCTTCATTAATTATAGAAATACGAAACAAGCTATTAAATTAAACCAAACGTGTTCCCAAATGGAACGAAGAAGGGAGGGAGCGGGGGAGTAAAGTTAGGGCGCACTGAACCCCTCTCCGTAGTACGCAGGACCCACTCTATAGAAAATAGAGATATATATCGTATATCGCCACTCAGCCTAAAAATATGGGGATATCATATTTTGCTCTTATGGTGCAGCCCTAATCTCCTGTCCTCTGAGAAATGAAGATGATTCTGATTGATTTACCGGTTAAAGATCGTATCGGTTAGCCATGGACATCCCTTCCATACTGTATGTATAAATGTATATCATAGCAGCCTGGTGCAGAGCGAGTCCTTACCTTGATGAGGGAGCGGCACTGCTTGGGGAGCGACAGGTAGTAAGGAACCAGCTGGTTGGTGTGACGCAGAACAGCGCTGATGACGGAGGACTCGGTGAGACAGGCCAGCAGCTGGAGGCGGACAGATGAGACAGTTAGGGACGCAAGGGGAGAACAAGGGACAAACAGCTGGGTCTCCACTGAACGAACCCATTGGGCTGCGTGTGGCGCACCTTTGTTTTGGAGAGGTTCATGTTTATGAACCGTTTCAGTTTTGTACAACTATTTGTCAAATTGTATTGTTTATGGTTATACAATCTGTATGCATGTATGGCCGTTGAGGCTGTACATGCACCAAGGAATAAATGAAGCATTAAGCCGTCTCTTTCTGACCACTTGATGAATCCCACTCCTTGACCACGTTACGAGAGCCTCACCTGAACCAGTCCTCCTAGGTACATCTTGATGTCTAGGTGGTTCTTCTGCCACCTGGGACTGGAGGATGGAAGAACGAGCCTACGGAATGAACCATCACATTATTAAATCACAAGGAAAGATCAGTAATATGAGCAAAATAATAGAAGAAGGCAGACTCATGTCCAACCCAAAGTCCCCGACCAAAGCGGCCAGCGGCGCGGCAGAGCCCTGGGCTCGCTCCACGCTCGTCCTGAACACGACTACGACTCCACTTCCCTCGTTCAATAAAACCCACGCTTAGGCCCGGGCGATATGACGATATACATCATGTGATGATATAAAAATGGCTATCGTTTCATATTATGCTCTATTGTTTATATCGTATTGTCGCAAATCACACTCTTTACGGTAATATTCTACGTCATTTGGACGACGCTCGATAAAACAGATTGACTCTCCGGGGTGACGGGAATCTGTCATTTCCTTATCAGTCGATCATCTCGTAGCGTTCATTACCATCTGCCATTTAACTTTAACATCAGCAGCTAATATATGAATACGGTGGAGCGTATGCATGTGTACTGAATTAAACTCTACGGGCAACGGGCTCCGGCAGACAGCGTGCGACCGTCTGGGGGTCTAGAGGAGTCATACCTCAGCAGCGGCTGGGAGAGCTGAAACGTTGAGTAACACGACTCGAGAAACCATCAACACGGCCGTCTCTATAAGGCGATGGTTTAAGTTTGAATAAATGTAAATCAGAGGAGGAGAAATATCTGTTTTATAATGCTGGACCAAATCTCAATGTGATCATATGTATCCACAGTGATTCAAGTTAGGGTAGGCAATGTGGAGGAGACAGCTGGAGTAGGGTAGAGTACGGGACAAATCAACTGCCCATCCTACCTTTAAATAACTGCTAACCAAGAAAGGAGGTCAGTGAATTAGGAATCATTTTGAAAACCAATGAGTCAAATGTTTGTAACTCTGGTGAAAATAAGGCGGTGGCAACAGCTTCAATACGTTCAGATAAAGAGTTGTTTCATTGGATCCTTACTTCTTTGAGTCTTTATCTGGCTTCAGATTGAGCATCTTCTGTAGGACACCATGCATGTCCTTGATACAGAAGAGGACCAAGGCGTTGAACACTGGTAAAGAGAGAGACAGCCATGACATTAATTACATTTCAATCAGAGCCACATTACAGTCCCCTCAAAGTGTTGACGGGTGCAGTGTAAATCCAAGGTACAGAAGTCAAGTGTTTGTATCTCAAGCGTCGTATTCATCACGTCTGGTCCCACTCAAGAGGCCATGAGTCCCAGAGGAGGAGAGAGAGCGCCAGTCAACACGGGGGGCGGCCTGCCCACCTGAGCCATCAGCCACTTTGTATCTGCACTGGCCGACGGCCTCTCCCTTGGTGGTGGCCACAGCGGCCTTGAAGGCCTGGGTGACTTCTCGGAGGAGGCGTGGCGTGGGGTCCTTCTTGATGGCCGACCTCCAGTCCTTGATCATCCTCTCTGTGACCTTGACCGTGTCCTCCTTCTTGGACTGCTTGGTGGCGTCGCTCCGCTTAATCTCCTCCGCCTCCTCCTCACCAGAGCTGGCCTCCTACGTTCACACACAGACACAACTCACTACCCCGCTACACAGACACACAACTCACTACCCCGCTACACAGACACACAACTCACTACCCCGCTACACACACACAACTCACTACCCCGCTACACACACACAACTCACTACCCCGCTACACACACACAACTCACTACCCCGCTACACACACACAACTCACTACCCCGCTACACACACACAACTCACTACCCCGCTACACACACACAACTCACTACCCCTCTACACACACACACACACACACACACACAACTCACTACACAGACACAACTCACTACCCCGCTACACACACACAACTCACTACCCCGCTACACACACACAACTCACTACCCCGCTACACACACACACAACTCACTACCCCGCGACACACACACAACTCACTACCCCGCTACAGACACAACTCACTACCCCGCTACACAGACACAACTCATTACCCGCTACACAGACACAAACTCACATACCCCGCTACACACACACAACTCTCACTACCCGCTACACACACACAATCACACCCCTCTACACACACACAACTCACTACCCCGCTACACAGATACAACTCACTACCCCGTCTACAAGATACAACCTCACTACCCGCTACACAGATACAACTCACTACCCCGCTACACAGATACAACTCACTACCCCGCTACACAGATACAACTCACTACCCCGCTACACAGACACAACTCACTACCCCGCTACACACACACAACTCACTACCCCGCTACACACACACAACTCACTACCCCGCTACACAGACACAACTCACTACCCCGCTACATACACACAACTCACTACACAGACACAACTCACTACCCCGCTTACACTACACACTCACTTACCCCGCTACACAGACACAACTCACTACCGCGCTACACAAGACAACTTACTACTACCCCGCTACACAGACACCAACTCACTACCCCGCTACACAGACACAACTCACTACCCCGCTACACATACACAACTCACTACCCCGCTACACAGACACAACTCACTACCCCGCTACACAGACACAACTCACTACCCCGCTACACACAGACACAACTCACTACCCCGCTACACACAGACAACTCACTACCCCGCTACACACAGACAACTCACTACCCCTCTACACACACACACAACTCACTACCCCGGGCCGCTACACACACACAACTCACTACCCCGCTACACACACACAACTCACTACCCCGCTACACACAACACAACTCACTACCCCGCTACACACACACTCACTACACACAACCCACTCTACACACACACACACTCACTACCTCCTCCCGCTACACACACACACCTCACTTACCCCGCTACACACACACAACTCACTACCCCGCTACACAGACACAACTCACTACCCCGCTACACACACACAACTCACTACCCCTCTACACACACACAACTCACTACCCCGCTACACACACACAACTCACTACCCCGCTACACACACAACTCACTACACACACACAACTCACTACCCCGCTACACAGACACAACTCACTACCCCGGGCCGCTACACACACACAACTCACTACCCCGCTACACACACACAACTCACTACCCCGCTACACACACACAACTCACTACCCCGCTACACACAGACACACAACACTCACTACCCCTCTACACACACACACAACTCACTACCCCGCTACACACACACAACTCACTACCCCGCTACACACACACAACTCACTACCCCGCTACACAGACACAACTCACTACCCCGCTACACAGACACAACTCACTACCCCGCTACACAGACACAACTCACTACCCCGCTACACAGACACAACTCACTACCCCGCTACACAGACACAACTCACTACCCCGCTACACAGACACAACTCACTACCCCGCTACACAGACACAACTCACTACCCCGCTACACAGACACAACTCACTACCCCGCTCCACGGAAGCCACTAAACGACTCATTTTTATCAGACTCATTGAATGCTGCTTTGAGGGGAGCCTCCGACTCCGGTGCTGCCAGCGATCCAGTGCATGAGCAATAACCCCGTTCTTAATGTCTCTCATCACTTGGACATTTCTTCAAACTCCCGGTCGTGGTTTACCTCGAGCTCAGTGGGCAAGGAATGGTACTTCTTCTCGTCCTCATCCTCTGAGCTGTCTGTGTCGTCGAAGTTCAGCAGAGACTGGTCGTTGTCCTGGAGGAACCGGTAGAACTCCGGGTCTTTGTTCTTCAACCGGGACAGCTGGTCTTTGTGCTGGTGGGCCTTGCCTTTCTTCTTATCAACACTTCGGAGACACAGTAAAAGTACAAAAACAATATTGCTGCTATTGTCCATCGCGAAGGGGTTTGACATGTCAATAAAAACTTAAATTCAATGGAGTCAACAAAAGAAGAAGGAGTCTTACTTGTCTGTATCTGGGGTCTTTCCAGGTTCTTTCTTCTGTACTCCGTTCTGTTCCGGCTGCTCATCCCCAGAGTCTTCATCGCCCGAGCCTTCATCACCTGAGTCTTCATCGCCCTCAGAATCCAAACCCGTCTGCAGGAACTCATCCACACTGAGGTCCTCCAACTTCCTGTACAGGGAACAGATCAGATGTTGTAGTTTTAATGTAACAACATAGTTATGAATCAACCTTTTCAGGAACAGAAGCAGAAAGTACAACAGCTGGCACGGAATAAGTAGGTAACCATGATATAACCTTATTATAGAACAGTAACATTGACAAGACTAACTATACTAGCGGTCTTTAGTCACAAGCAGCGTTCCCTTGGACGATGAAGTCACAAAACCAGCCAGCTAGCCGCAAATATAACAAACAAAGATGATATTTAGCACTGCGTTCATAGACCACACATACGTGATGTGTGGTTCTGATAAAAGAAAATATTCCTAACTCATGGTTCATTCCGTAAAGCTAAATAGTTGAGTGAATAATCTCCTACTTTTTCTGTGTGGCTGCCATGCTGGATGAAAACGTGACTCCCTGAACCATTACCCACAATGCCTCTGTGCGCAAGGCAAGAGTTGATCTCATGTTTCACTGTCCTTCATTCTTCCCATATCACGAACCCATGTACAGTAGCAAGTATTTGGGGTTTTGAACCTTTTATCTTCTACACATGTGTATGTCATATAGCCTTCTGATGTACTATAATAAAATCAAACAGAAACGTAACGGATTTGCACGGATTTAAACAATAAACAATTTGCTGAAAAATAATACAACTGGCGAGCACGGAAAGCAAACATTAAACTGTCAGCCCTGCGGACAGAGCAGCGCCAGTGTTTTGATGCGACACGTGACGTTCCTGACTCGCAATTAAATTAAGCTGCAATGACAGGACAGTGGTCTGTCTGTCCATAGCAGTGTATACAATCTCAACGTTGAATTGTTAGATTAGCAGGTTGGGAAGGATAGCATTAGGGAGACATCCTGCAGTTACCGGCCACGGTGAGCCTTTATTTGTGTAAAATCTGAGGACCCACAAACACAGCAGCACGCCTCGACACACACTGTTACACGCAAATAACTAACGCATAGCCTACATGTAGGTCCTAGAGACCATTGGTATGAATGAGGATGTGGTGTGACTGTCTGGAGACCAGGCGGGTGGGTGGAGGTTTAAGGCATGGGTTTAATGGGATCCTGGTTGGTTTTTATTATTGTCTGAAGAAGAGCTGACCTCCACAGCTCCACCTTTCGTTTGTGCCAAAATGATCAAATCGAGCGCAGCTACTTTTCTTGTGTTTCCTGTGCGCTTTACCGAATGACCCAACAGCAGACGCTCTGTGGTTAAGGTGGTCATGTGCTGGATAAGATAACATGCGTACAAATGATCTTTCTGTCCATTTACAACAAATTATTATTTTAAAAAGTGTAATCTTACTTTCATATCTCCTATCTTTGCATCGCCTCAGATAAATACAATCATTGTTTTTATTTATAAAAGGAATTGGCGGAAGGGCTCCACCTTAAGTGTTGGTGTCCAATCTGTCCGCGTCCACTGTCCTATGAGTCAGTAAGAAGAGGCTTTCTTCATCTGTCGTACGCTTGAATCAATATGTGAAAATAGTCAGGCTGGCACTGTACATTTTTACAAAGCCGATGTGAATGTGACTGCTGTGTTTAATACCATCGTCACGGCGAAGAGGCTTTCTAAATCGTCCATCATAACCACTGGTAAATTGCATTCGTTTTCTCCAGTCTTTGCTGTATGGCTGCTGATGATAGCTGCTGTTATTTAAAATAAACCAGGGTGGGGGTTGGGGGTCCCCTCGCTAACCCTGATAAATATCCCACTGCTAACCCCGTTAGCCATGTATTGCAGCGGCGATCCTCCAGACAATAAGGTAAATAGTGCAGTTAGACTGTAACAACTGTGGTTATTAGGCCCTGTGTTGAGGGGATGTTATGGATGGGGGCATATGGACATCATCTATCATCCCTGTCAGAGACGCTCCCGTGTACGGATCCATTTGAAGGCACATGGAGGAACCTACTCTTGTTTCCATTGCTTTGCGTTTTGTTGGTCCATTGTGTTTGGGACCCGGACATCGAAGCTGATCGAGGCTGTCTGGTGAGACAGGCTGTCTGGTGAGGCAGGCTGTCTGGTGAGACAGGCTGTCTGGTGAGACAGGCTGTCTGGTGAGGCAGGGTGTCTGGTGAGCGCAGGGCTTGTCCTGGTGTGGCAGGGTGTCTGGTGAGACACAGGCTGTCTGGTGAGACAGGCTGTCTGGTGTGGCAGGCTGGTCTGGTGTGGTACAGGCGTCTGCTAGACCCCGTTAGCCATGTGTTGCCAGCGGTCGATTGCTGAGACAGGCTGTCTGGTGAACAGTCTGTACGTAGACTGTAACAAGCTGTGTTATGTAGACACCCTGTGTTGAGGGGATGTTATGGTGTGGGGGGGATATGGACATCATCTATCATCCCTGTCAGAGACGCTCCCGTGTACGGATCCATTTGAAGGCACATGGAGGAACCTACTCTTGTTTCCATTGCTTTGCGTTTTGTTGGGTCCATTGTGTGTCTGGTGAGACAGGCTGTCTGGTGAGACAGGCTGTCTGGTGAGACAGGCTGTCTGGTGAGGCAGGCTGTCTGGTGAGACAGGCTGTCTGGTGAGACAGGCTGTCTGGTGAGACAGGCTGTCTGGTGTGGCAGGGTGTCTGGTGAGACAGGCTGTCTGGTGAGACAGGCTGTCTGGTGAGACA
>OLKM01002887.1:44275-49275 GCA_900291075.1 Melanogrammus aeglefinus | reverse complement strand
ACATCAAACAAACAACAGTTTCCCAAAGAATCTCTCGCTACTTTATGTGCAGAAGCTATAACGCAATGAGGGAGCAAAGCCTTCTGCAGGAAAAATAAATATTTGAACCTCATGAGAAGGTAATGTCGGCCACCTGACAGCTCATGGATTTTGCATAACGACTGTGTCTTGTCAGGATCAAATGACACCTCATGACATATGATAGGGCGCACAATTCAATTTAAATTCAATATGCTTATTCAATACACCGCGCCACACTGCTGCTGAATCCTCACAAGGTGTCGAGGAAGACAAATGCGTTACGATCAAGCGCAAACAACAGATATGTAACCCTCGTACATTGTCACAAATATACTCAAGTGGACAGCGAGCCAGACCAACACTGAAACCTTCTGGAACGTTCACGGATCGGAATGATCGATATGGTTCTTATTGCAATCCATACTCTTTGACTAATATAGAATCAGGCTTTTCTATATTCATTACAACCTGACACAATTTATGATTCTCATCTTATTCCAATCCGAGCTGGACTGCATCCATCTCTGTTTGGAGTGCAACCGCCAGCGATTAGTGTGAAAGCAGGAATCAATTATTGTCACCTTCTTCGTAATCCGCTCCAGCTGCGTGCCTCACACCTCCTTTCCTGCGGCTGTCTATTTTCAGCATTGCAAAAAAAAAACCAATGAGCAAATCATGACGTGCTTACTTTTTGACATTGTCAAAACAACGTCCCTGTCCTCATTTCATCTCCAACGAACAGGCTTTAATGATGCTCATAAGACAAAGGTTGCAAATGCGTTCACCGCCAGAATCCTCTCCCTCTTGGATCCTTTTATGCGAGTTCAAGTGGTGCGTTAGGAACCTGGTGAAAGACTGCCATGAAATTCAGGTTGCTTGGTTCTCGTTACTCGATGCAAGGGGGTTTACAGACCCATTACGTCCTTGCAAACTATCCTTGAGTCCGCCGCAAGGGACTGACGTCGTACGCCTCTCACAAATGTTAACCTTCGATCGAGGCGACGCAGCAGCAAGGGCTGTGATTGGTCTTCTAACCAAAGACCGATTACAAAAACCCGGCTGGGTCGAAACGTCTGCGTGGCCATTGTGTTGCGTCAACGTGGATCCATAACTGAGCCTTTATCTGCTGTTAAAACTTTGCTAGTAAACTGCAGTAAAAACGATGTCCCCGTCGAGAAGGGGTTGTATTCAATAACGCAATCGGCTTTAGCTTAACAAAACAGTTTAGTCGCTCACGGCAGAAATGCCACTTCCACCGCCACTAATGGCTAATTATCACAGCCATTACGAATATCACAATTATAATCTTCCATGAGTGCTTTTACACCCCCGAAAAAAAGCACAATAGCAGTGCTTTTTCAGAATTAAAGAATTTTAAAAGGAACATAAAAAAAATAGATTCAAACTGTAAATACGTCCATTGAAAAGAATTGAAAACCAAAGAATGAGAAAGATGTAGGAACGCAATCCTCATCTTGGTTCGAGTGAGCGCGAGTGCGTGAGTGGTACTTGAACCATATATCACGCTTAAAGCTACGCTAAGCTATGGTAAGCTTTGGTCTGGGTCACTGCCTCGCTCTTGACGCACCACCCCTCTCTTGTCCTGCAGAGGGGCCGTCCTTCACCTCACTGCCCAAGAGGAAGACCCTGGCCGAGTTGGACAAGAACGTGGAGATCCCCTGCCTGGTAACAGGTAGGCTGTGTGTTTGTGTGTTTGCGCATGTGTGTGTGTGTGTGTGTGCACGTGTGTGTGCGTGCGTGTGCGTGCGTGCGTGCGTGCGTGCGTGCGTGCGTGCAGGTGGGTGTTTGTGTGCGTGGGGACATTTCCTACTAAGCTACTCTTACTGTTGTTATTCCCCCGCACAAACTTGTTCAATGACTCTAATAAGTGAACAAGTAATCGCTACTAATTGCTTGATCACTTAATGGCTAGCACTTAGCACAGCATGCCAAGTCTTATTCTGAATGATGTGTGGATAACTCTCCACTGTAGTTCTCTGCCTTGCTCCCGTCGGGCCACTTGCATCCGTGTCTTCTGGCTTTCTCCTTGTGTCTTGTCTGTTTCTGACTGTCAGAAAGGCAGAAAGTGCCCCCCCCCCCCCCCCTCCCCCGGCTACCAGTCTGACAAGTCCACCTCATCCTATACTGCTGCGTCCCAGAGGCCACCTCAATGTTGCCTGCTGCCGCTGCTGCCTGCCGTGGGTTCACTGGAGGTTTAGTCAGACGCAGTCGCAATCTTAATACAATGAATGGGAATAGCGTCCTTGTGTTGCGTGGTGTCCCTATTGAAAGGCATCACAGAGGCTAGATATTGAAGCGTACCAGCGGCCCGATCGCCCCTGCACTTCTCTCTCTCCCTGTCCCTCTGTGTGTCTCTCTCTCCCTCTCTTTGCCTGCCTCTCTCTGTCTATCTCTCTCCCTGTGTTTGTCTACCTCTTTCTCTCCCTCTCTTGTCTGCCTCTCTCTCTCTCTCTCTCTCTCCTCCCTCTCTCCCTCTCTCCCTCTCTCCCTCTCTCTCTCCCTCCCTCTCTCTCTCCTCCCCCTCTCTCTCTCTCTCTCTCTCTCTCTCTCTCTCTCTCTCTCTCTCTCTCCTCTCCCTCTCTCTATTCTCCCTCCCCTTTCTCCTCTCTCTCTCTCTCTCTCTCTCTCTCTCTCTCTTTCCCTCCTCCCTCTCTCTCCTCTCTCCTCCCTCTCCCTCCCTCTTCTCTCTCTCCCTCCCTCTCTCCCTCTCCCTCCCTCTCTCTCTCTCTCTCTCTCTCTCTCTCCCATCCTCCATCTCTCTCTGTCTCTTTCTCGTTGCCACCCAGGTGAGTGTCTGCTCCTAGGCAGTAATCTGATACCGGGCCTGTGTAATTAAATAGAGCCACTGGAGTTCAACGGGGTGCAAGAGGGAAGACAGATAGAGGGCACGGTGAAGAGGGGCGAGAGGCACCCGGTTACAGTGCAAGTTTAAAAAAAAGAATGAAATTAAAGGGGGGCATACGCCTGTCTGCTCTCTCTCTCTCTCTCTCTCTCTCTCTCTCTCTCTCTCTCTCTCTCTCTCTCTCTCTCTCTCTCTCTCTCTCTCTCTCTCTCTCTCTCTCTCTCTCTCTCTCTCTCTCTCTCCCTCTCTCTCCCCCCCCCTCTCTCTCTCTCTCTCTCTGTCTCTCTCTCTCTCTCTCTCTCTCTCTCTCTCTCTCTCTCTCTCTCTCTCTCTCTCTCTCTCTCTCTCTCTCTCTCTCTCTCTCTCTCTCTCTCTCTCTCTCTCTCTCTCTCTCTCTCTCTCTCTCTCTCTATTTGATCTGTCCATCAGTCTCTCTCTCTCTGACTCTCCATCCCTCTTTTCATCTCGTTATGTTCTCTCCCTCCCTTTATTCTCTCTCTCTCCCTGTTTTTCTCTCTGCCTGTCTCTCATTGTCTCTCTCTCCTTGATCTTCTGTCTCTGTCCCTTCCCATTGTATGTCTCTCTAGGGAACACACACACACGTACACACACACACACACACACACACACACACACACACACACACATCACACACACACACACACACTCACTCACACACTCACACACACACACACCACTCACTCCCCCCACACACACACACCCACACACACACACCCCCCCCCACACACACACACACCCACAGACACACACACAACACAGCACGGCACAAAGAGCCACTTAATTGATGTGAAAAGAGAGATCGAGACAGAGAACGACAGAGGGAGAGAGAGACAGAGGGAGAGAGAGACAGAGGGAGAGAGAGACAGAGAGGGAGAGACAGAGAGGGACAGAGAGCTTGTAGCTATAATTGCATGAACCCTCCTCCACTCGCCCATCTCCGTCACATCGGCCAGACTGTTGACAAGCTGAGTCTGCTCAATGTCTGCTTCGGCTGTTCTCCCCCGCACACACACACTCTGTCCCGGCTCCACCCTTGCCCTGCCCGCCCACACCCTCCAATCAATATATTAGAAGTGCTGGTTACGCCACCACTCATATGTATTATCATGGAACAAGAGGCGGGGAGCAAGAGGGGGGGGGGGGGGGGGGGGGGTGAGGGATATTGAGAACGCAGCCGAGACCACTTCAGTGGAGTGTGTGTGTCGGCTTCGAAGCGCAGTCGCTGTAGTTGGTCCGGAGGTTTTGGTATAGTTTGCATGTTGGTGTGTTTGTGTGTGTGTGTGTCTTTAGCAAACTGCATGTTTGTGTATGTTTGCGAATGTGTGTGTATATAGCTGCCTGTGTGTGTATCTGTGTGTGTCTGTGTGGTTCTATGAGTGTAACTAACTGCATGTATGTGTCAGTATGTGTATCTAACCATATCTAACCACCGTCTGTATGTGTGAGTGGATGTGTGTGTCTATTAGGGATGGGTCAGAATATTTGATTATTAGTTCCCTGAGGGTCAGAGTCGATTTTTAACATTTGGGCCCTTAACATTTTTTCCCATTCAAATAAACAAGAATTAACGGACGGAAGAAATGTTGGACAGGTGTCCAAGGGCATTATCCCGCTTAATCCATGGTCACTTGCCATAGAAAATAAATGAATACCATTCATTTATATTTTCATGCGTTTTAGAATCAACAGAGTTTTTTTACAAACCATAACTTTGTTTCCCTGGTAACGCCTGAGGGTTTGACAAATACCTGGAACAATCCCCTCTCATAAGGTTCTTATGCAACAGAAACGTTGTTCACTCCTCCAGTAAATAGGACGGACCTTAGCTACGACCTTTTCTCGTCCGCTCAGCTATGCGCCAGAGAGCTAACGTTATGCATTGAACATATTTATAATTTGAAATTCGTCCCAGCCTTAGTACCACAGATACTCTAGGGTCTATAGCAGTGGTCATCAACCTTTTTAAACCGAAGATCTCTGACCTTGACCTGTGTGAAAGGCAAGATTTACCGATTGAAGACTTGAGAGAAAACTGACAGTGCAGGATGTATTTCCAATTTAAGGCCTTTTATTGAGTCTAATTCTATGAATTACA
>OLKM01002887.1:37011-38728 GCA_900291075.1 Melanogrammus aeglefinus | reverse complement strand
CCAAACACACTGCCATTAACAACAACAACAACAACAACAACAGCTGTTAAACCTGTCTCATATCTTTGAGGACAGTTTACTAATGACCTTAACCACCGGTTCAGTTGTCAGGTTAATCATGTGTGCTAGTGAGGGGCTGAGGCCCTCTCTCCTTAGTACATTTATTCAGCGTTTCAGGGTTTCTCCATTCTGTTTTGAGATTCATTCCGAAACAGGTTAGCCGGCTAGCAATCAAGGGATTCACTCAAACAGTATACTATTCCAACTCGGTTCATGTATTTCACCAGATTGCTTTGTGCTGGGTGTAAGGCTATGCCAGTCCCACTGCTTCAATAGCTCCAGGCACACCTGTTCTGGGCCACGTTCAAGATGTGCTTTGCAGGGTTAGGTGATCAACTAATTGGCTGTGTCGGAAACCCAACAGAGTCCTAATCTTCTGCCATGAATGAATGTGTTTGTCTCCTTGGTTGGCACGGCGTGATCTGCCAGGTCGGACCCTCATCTCCGTGCCCCCGTCGGACCAGCGCGTCATTAAGGGGACCACCGCCACGCTCGATTGCAATGCCCAGCACGACCCCAGGGTTGACATCAGGTACCACTTAGACCAAGGCTGTGTGTGTGTGTGTGTGTGTGTGTGTGTGAGAGAGTGAGAGTGAGAGAGAGAAAGTGTGTTTAGTTTTGTTTGTGGGAATATGTATGTGTGTGTGTATTTGTATGTGTGTGTGCGTGTATACATGTCTAAGTCTATGGGCCCTATCTTGCATCCAGCGCAATTTACTTTCTACACTGACGCATGTGTCGTTGCTAGTTTGCAACTGGGGCAGAGCGTTCTTTTCCCTCCACCGCCACGCGTCGGTAATCAGGGAATGATCTTGCGCCCCAAGGGGCGGTTCGGCGAAAGGTGGAGGCGTATTCTGGCGCAAACGTTCCCTTTTGCTATTTTGCAGTTTCAGAAAACAATTCCGCCACAAACCAGGAAATACCTGGTTTAAAGTCAGTGGCGCGTTGTTCAGATGCTATTTTAAGGGCGCATGCATAATGTTGCTTGTGCACCTCGCGCATACACTTTGCTTCTCTCATCTACCTAGCCACATTCTTGGTAAATTATTTGGGAAAGAACAGCTGATACAGGGGTAATAAGTTGTACTTTTAAATCAATGCAACTGCAAACACCATACAGCAAACACATATTTCCTTGACACAGGCATCGTGTACATGCCCATAACTTTTAGAATTGAAGTATTGAGTATTTGATCGTGAGAAAACATTGTTTTACCATGAGTGAGTGTTAAAAAGAATGAATGAATGCGGGTCCGCGTAAAATAATAAATGAATGCGGGTGCGCGTGTGTGCGTCCATCTGTTTAAACACACGCAAACTAAACAAGCAACGCATAATACAGTCCATGGCAATGTACTGTATATTAACGGGGGGACGCATGCATATTAGGAACACAAGTCGATAACGATAATGCATACAATACTGGTAAGAAACGACGTTTGTTAATGTATTGCGAATATCATTAAATAGAACCACAGTTACCGCATATCATATGTGTTTTAAGTTTTCTTTGCCGAGATTTATTTTAGGTAGGATTCAGTATTTCTGAAGTTGTGGAAGAAAACGCTATTCCATGTATGATTTAGGCCATATTATTTGGACATAAGCTGAGCCATTTGAAGTTTGAAATTCATGTGGTCATGCATCTGTCTCATCG
>OLKM01002887.1:19511-32011 GCA_900291075.1 Melanogrammus aeglefinus | reverse complement strand
AGATGGCTGCTGGAATGTTATGAATAATGAGTCTTTTTTTGAGAAAAACACATACTGCTTCTGTGACAGATTGAACTTCAGATTGAACTTCAAACCGCTGAAGCCCACCTGACCCAGAGCAAATGAATGTCAACAAGGCCACATCTGCAGATGAATTGACGACCCCCTGGTCTCCCATTTTCCAGGGGTCCCTTCATTCGCACAATGTACTAACACGATGGAAAAAGGCAATCATCACACCTTTCAATAAGAAACACTCTCCAAGGGACAATAGGGATTATAGACCTATGGCTCTTGCCGTTGTGAAGGAGTGTATGGAGATGGGCTCATGGGGATGTAAACCCACAGATAGATCCCTACCAGGTTGCATGAGCGCACCTTGTTCACAGACCTGGCTTCAAACCTGTCTCAAACATTTTATCGGTAGTATACTGAACATTGATTAAATAAAATAAACAATATGTTAACAACTGCTGTGATTCCCATCACATCAAATCCCTCGTTTCCAACGTCTCTCAAACATTTTATCGGTAGTATACTGAACATTGATTAAACAAAACAATAAATGTGTGAACAACTGCTAGAGAGTAGAGCTCAGGGGGGGGGGAGACGTTGGGGGGACATGTTTCCACCCAGGCAGTGCGTACTTAGCATTCATGACCCTCATTAGCTTTTTCAAGCCCGGTTTTTCACATGCTTGTCGGCTTAAAATCTTTGGTGACACAGAACGTAATGTGCTGGTTATTTCTTTGTTTCGTTCTGTGCCAGTTCTGTTCAAGTATAGGCGTCAGGTAGCCCAACCATTTCTAAATAACTGAAAGTGGTATGGCCTAATAAGTACAATTTCTTCGACTTTGGCGAAACAAATTCCTAGTACACTGCATCGCCTCCGCTCATTCCCTTAAGAGACATAGTATGCCACGGTTGGTCCTCGTGAGTGACTGGGTGGGGCCGGAAACATACGTCAGCCCTATAGCGTCGGTTTCTCCTGCTGTACGATTGGCTGAACCGTGTCCATTCTTTGGAGGTAGAGAAAAACTAGCGTATTATTGTATTCTACTTTAACGCATTGCACTGACTCTGGGCGCTGTGCTCAAAGCACTGATTGATGCTGTTAAATGTTTATATCTAAAATATATTTAAAAAAAATGACCACCGTTATGGTGATATATTTGAAGGCGATTGATATTGATAGAATAGAATATCTTTATTGTCATTGTAACAAGTACAACGAAATTAAGTGCAGTCCTTGTTCAGTGCAAAAAACATCACATTGAGGAAGTACGTATAAAAAAATAAATAAAGATGTTAAGATATTGATGCCTCGTCCACCCCTATTGGAGAGCATCCTGCGGCGGGCCATCTCGGCCCCGGTCGGGCCACCTCAGGGTAGGGCTGAACGCCCGGAGAACAGAGAGCAGAGAGCATCATGGGAGTCTGGCAGTGTCCAACACCTCAGGCTGTGTTTGATGAAACATTAATCAGACAGGCCCAGAGAATCATTGCAGGCCCTCCACCCATGCACTCCACCCAGAGCACCAGCTTCTACCCTGAGGCAGAACCCTCCGAGTCCACCGGTTCAGGCTCCACTGCTTCAGGAACGCCTTCCCCCTTTCCATAACCGCCCTAAGTGGCAAGTTAGCCGGAGGCCAACCACTGTATCGCAGCTTTTAACTCTTATTGGTGGGCATGTACCCTTTACACTTAATGCACATCTTGTGTTCATCGTTATGATGACTGCGGGTGTATTGGGTTGATGGGAAGTGTGCGCATTGGTTGGTTAGTGGCAGTCCGTGCACCAATTACAATTAGGGCTTTTAGCAGACGCTTTCATCCAAAGCGACTTACATTACTTAATTGAATACACACATTGGACAGACCGACGGCAGAGTCATCCATGCAAGGCGACTGCCAGCTCGTCAGGAGCAGTTAGGGTCAAGTGTCTTGCTCAGGGTCACATCAACACTCAGCTAGGAGGAGCTGGGGATCGAACTAGCAACCTTTCGGTTGCAAGACAACTGCTCTACCTCCTGACCTAAGCCGACCCATTCCAACTGCTCTACCACCTGAGCTAAGCCGACCCATAGGTGCTTTGTGGTTGCATGTGTATTGCTGACAGCGTGTGTGTGTGTGTGTGTACTGTGTGTATGCCATATGTTATGAGTGGCAGCCTGTGTATGTGCTGCGTGTATGCCATGTGTTATGGGTGTATGGGTGCCGGACTGCGTATGTACTGTAGGCGTGCATATGCTGTGTGTGTGTTCAAGACCAACTTTCTTTGGGACGATAAAGTCTGTCTTATCTTATGGGCACAGAGCCTCCTCCCTACTGTTTGAAGGGTAAGACATTTCCTATCTTACCGGTTATCTTAAATCAACAAGTTGGCTCCAATCTCCACATCAGTGTATTGAAACAGTTCAAGGCCAGCGAAGGAGCAGTGGGCCGCCGCTTGTCCATGTGGAGAACACTGTGTTTATTCCTGTAGACATCGCGCCCAAGGAGAGGAATGAGTAGTGAGTGAATAATCGTCTTCTTAAGAGTGCGGAGACAGGTATAATTAGCAGGTACTTCCAATCCCTGCAGCGCCAATCATCCACTGCCTTTTGGAAATGCTATTGATATGAGGTTTTAAATACTTTCCTGTATCTTCAGGAAGTAGTCATTGAGCTGATATATGCAATGTGATTTCGAAATAGTGTTTACTGAACAAAACAATGTATTTAATGGTATTACTTGAGTTAACGAATCTAAGTAGAATGTGGTATTACTTAAATTAACATATTTCAATCCGAACATTGAATTACTCAAATTAACATAATCAAATCTGAACATGGTATTTCTCAAATTAAAATATCCAAATTGGCATTTTATTACTCTCCATAACATCAAGGATTTACATGCTGTAACTCAGATGAACATATCCTTGCATCATGTTATTGCTCTAATTAACATATCACTGCATGATTGTATTACTTCTTATCATAGTAGCACATGTTGTTACTCAAATTAACATTCCAAAGTAGCTCATGTAATTACTCTAATTACCGTATCAGACGTTTGAATGGCCTCACACTCAAACACACACCTGCTCTCATTCAAACGTAACTTTTATACCATCGGTCCTATTGAATGTTTCTTCTACCTTCAACCTCCAACGTCTGTGTGTGTGTGTGTGTGTGTGTGTGTGTGTGTGTGTGTGTGTGTGTGTGTGTGTGTGTCGTGTGTGTGTGTGTGCTGTGTGTGTGTGTGCTGTGATGTGTGTGTGTGTGTGTGTGTGTCGTGTGTCATCGTGTGCGGTAGTGTGCGTGTCTGTGTGTGTGTGTGTGTGGTGTGTGTGGTGTGTGTGTGTGTTGTGTGTGTGTGTGTGTGTGTGTGTGTGTGTGTCGTGCGTGCGTGCGTGCGTGTCGTGCGTGTGTGTGTGTGTGTGTGATGGTGCGTGCGTGCTGGTGTGTGCGGTAGTGTGTGTGTGTGTGTGTGTGTGTGTGTGTGTGTGTGTGTGTGTGTGTGTGAGAATGACTGCATGTGCGTGTGTGTTTCATCATCTGCCATTTGTCATCCATCTTTCCTCTTCTTTCACACACGTGTGGAAGACAAGAAGGATAGTATTACACACTGCGTGGCTTAGGGCCCAGTCAGGAGACCAGTGGGGAGATGACGATAGGATGAGCGTGCTGGAAGGAATGCAGAAGACGACAGTGAAACAGGAGCACAGCTTCTCTGTGGGGTCCTACTGAGAAAAGCACAGAGGCTAACTGTCTGATTGATTTCAGTCCGGCCAGAGTTTTGACAGTGAGGAATGGACTCGAGGAACTCACATGCTGATTAAACCTAGTGTGTGTGTGTGTGTGTGTGTGTGTGTGTGTGTGTGTGTGTGTGTGTGTGTGTGTGTGTGTGTGTGTGTGTGTGTGTGTGTGTGTGTGTGTGTGTATGTGTGTGTGCGCTCGCTTGTGTGTGTGTGTGTGTGCATGTGTGTGTGTGCATGTATGTTTGCAGTGTGCAATGGGGGTGTGTGTGCGTGCGTGTGTATGTGTGAGTTTGTGTGTGGTATGGGGGGCTTGCATGTGTTTGTGTGGAGGTGTGTATTTGTGTATGCACACACATGTGTGAAGGTGTTCGTGTGTGGATAGCTTTGTGGGCATGTGTTTGCTTGTGTTTGTGTGTCTAGTCGTGTTTCCGTGTGTGTGTGATAGCTTTGTGGGCATGTGTTTGCTTGTGTTTGTGTGTCTAGTCGTGTTTCCGTGTGTGTGTATCTGCGTGCACACGTGACGTGTGTGTGTGTGTTTGTGTGTGTGTGCACACGTGTGTGTGTGTGTGTATGTACCAGTGTGCGTGGCTTTGTGTATCCTCAACCCTAATGTAATGACACAGTGGATTTTAAATGTGTTTCGGAAGCCCGCTATGAATAAATCAAGTGGCATCTCATATGTAAATTGCTTTTTACACACCAGCTAAGAGACTGGCTTGGATCCACGTCATGCTGCTGCAACCGGCTGCCCGACACACGGAGACAGATACGGTAGTCGTCTCCGTAGACGGGAGGCTGCTCCGTTCCCATGTTGGGTTAGATCACAGCCGCGTTTGAATGGAGGAAGTTGTACCTCAGACCATGCTAATGTTGTGCCTCTGCGTGCCAGCACAATTCAGTTAAACCTGCTTTTATTCCTGGCACAGCGTGCTGCCAGGATTCATCTTGGACGGAACGCCGCTGGTTCCCCCCCACCCCCTGGACGCGTTGGAACGTGTTGTTTTCAGAGGCATCGCGGTTATGTGACACCTCCGTCGCCCCGTATTTAGAGGGGGGCTGTTCACTCATGCATTTTATTGAGCTGGTTTGCCAAGCGTCTAATGTGTATAATATGATGAAGATGACTTGTTTGGCGCCTGCGTTGTGCCTCGTGTGTCTCTGACGGGTGTCTCTCCCCCCTGTGTCCTAGACTCGCCCTGGAAGGTGTACCTCCCCGAGGTGGATCCCACCGTCAACAAGGTGTTGGTGGGCGGGCTCACGCCGGCCAGGACCTATCAGTTCAGACTTTGCGCTGTCAATCAAGTGGGGAGAGGCCAATACAGCGCTGAGACACAGAGGTAAGGGGGCGGGGGCAGAGGGATGGCAGGTCATCTGGCTAGCAGAGTCTAACCAGGAGGGGTTCTCTGTTGGCCCGACATCAGACAATTGTGTAGTGGGACAGCAAAATGTCGAAATGATATGAATTTGAAATGCACTTCCTTCCTTCCTTTAACAAACCGCTCATCCAACACTTCTTGCCCTTTTTACGACCTTGTAACGATTCAAATGCATGTGTGTGTTTTTGTGTTCTCAGAACATCAGTGTGTATTAGTGTGTGTGTGTGTATGTGTGCGTACATGTATGTGTGCTGGTCGTCATGGATATGGACATGGCGACCGGTCCCCCAAAACGTAGGGGAGGCTGAAAGGGAGTGTGTATTAGTGTTGTGTGTGTGTATGTGTGCGTACATGTATGTGTGCTGGTCGTCATGGATATGGACATGGCGACCGGTCCCCCAAAACGTAGGGGAGGCTGAAAGGGAGTGTACCTCTTTTGTTTCTTTTGTTGTCCAATCATTTATTGTGGAAGCTGTGCCCTGCTTAACCACCTGGTAACCGTCCGCGCACGCCTCACTCCTGCTCTCTGGTTGGCTTAAAAGCAACAATGTAAAAATGAGCCTTTCTGTCTGAATGCTCATGCATAATGCAGGGTGAGTTGGACTGCAAAGTAAATAGCCTCTACCATGTTGGCTGAAAGGCGTGCAAACGTGTGTGTGTGTGTATGTGTGTGTGTGTGTGTGTGTGTGTGTGTGTGTGTGTGTGTGTGTGTGTGTGTGTGTGTGTGTGTGTGTGTGTGTGTGTGTGTGTGTGTGTGTGTAGTGTGTGCTGGTGCACATGTATGCATGTTTATCACAAGAGCGTGGACTAATGAGACCTATTATGAGTGCAGTATTAATGGAAGTGGACGTGTGGAGATGAGATGATGGAACCTTTTCACAACGACGGCTCCCGCATGCACGTGCACACACACGCACACGCGCACACACACACACACACACACACACACACACACACACACACATACTCCCGCAACGTAACAGATGTGACAATGTATTTCAAATTACACCTACCAGCTCGCTCTCTTCCGCACTCTCGCCCGCTCTATTACTCTCCTCTCCCAAACACACACACACACACACACACACACACACACACACACACACACACACACACACACACAACACACACACACACACACACAACACACACCACACACACACACATCACACACACACACACACACACACACACACACACACACACACACACACACACACACACACACACACACACACACACACACACACACACACACACACACACACACACACACACACACACACACACACACCGCTCTTTTTTTCTACAGGTGGGACAAGGTGGCCAAGCACAGCTGCCAGTTTGTTGTCCTGCCAAATGAACGCTCAACAATAACCAGGGCTACGAAGGCTGCCATCAGACAAGCACACATGTGCACACACCCCTGATAACCGGTTCCCTCTCGCTGTTCTTCCTCTCTTTATCTCCCCCCACTTTTCCTGAGTTTATTTCGTTGTGCTTCGCGCTCTGTCCCTTCTCCCTGCTCTGTGTTATTTCAGGTTCTCTCTTTCTCTCTTCCCTTCTCTCTTTGGTTTTTATCATTCGGTTTTTTTTCTTCCCTACTGCCATCGTCCCTAACGGGATGGCGAGTGAGGGTCGTCGGTGAGCCGTGCTGAACAGTTTGGGAGGAGGGTGTACGGCCTCACCCTTCCTGGGCTCAGCAGCCGCACACAGGCTTGTGCAAGCGCGGCTCTTGATCAGCTCGTGAGCAATCTGGATGCCGGAGCGCCCGCAACTGGAAGTGCATTTCACACTCCTGCACAACGGTGATGCAGCATATAGGGACAGAGAGAGAGAGAGAGAGAGAGAGAGAGAGAGAGAGAGAGAGAGAGAGAGAGGGAGAGAGAGAGAGAGAGAGAGAGAGAGAGAGAGAGAGAGAGAGAGAAGAGGGAGAGAGAGACAAAGAGAGAGACAAAGAGAGAGAGAGAGAGACAAAGAGAGAGAGAGAGAGAGCGAGATAAAGAGCGAGAGAGAGAGCGGGAGAGAGACAAAGAGAGAGAGAGAGAGCGGGGGAGAGAGTAATCCTTCAGTTATACCAATATGTTAGGAATTAACCATGACGGGGTATCCCGTTATTTCCCAATAACGAGACACCCTGTAGTGGTTAATTCCACTTACCAAAGTTACGAACAATTGTCAAAAGTCCTTAATTACTTTCATCCAGGTTTGTATTGTTTTAAACAACCCAATGAGCAGAAATTAATATATTATAAAATAATATTCCTCTACTGTGCTCTGAACATTTCGTCTTTGCGTTGTCAAGGAAACATCCTTGCATGTTCTATCTTAGCGCATTGAATTGAAACGGTGAGAAGAATGTCCTATTATCAAACAATAACGCCCACCCTTTGAACGGCCATTGACCAATCAGGATCAGGTTTCCTAAGGCTGTTCGCGGTGGTATTAAAAGGACGCCGTGCGGCCGCGCTGCCGAGCCATGCGACGGGGGGACCAGGAGGGACGACGAGATGGTGTGTGATCATGATGAGGACGAGATACGGAGGGGTCCCTATTAAGACATGAGCTACCTGTTGCTGCGGCGACAAGCCCGTGTCTGCCCCCACCCGGGAACCCCGGCACTGGTGGAACTGTAACCTCGGGTCTCATTTTACTCCCTCTGCTTTTTAAATGTATTCTTTAATAGACCTGGGAGATTGAGGAGGGGAGGGCAGGGGGGGGGGGGGGGGGGGGGGCGGGGTTGACTCCGTCTCCATGGGGACAGGGGTCCTAAGAGCGAGGAGAGCGGGCGACAGCGTATGACTCGGACGTGATCAAAGCTGGAAGAGATTACCTCAAAGCCCCCTTGAAGTGCCCAATTATAGCACATGCGGGAGCGCACACACACACACGCATCTACACACACACACACACACACACACACACACACACACACACACACACACACACACACACACACACACACACATATCCGTGTACACACACATGCACACACGGGCACATTCACACACAAATGTGAATATGTGTGTACACACTCAAAAAAACGCACGCGTGTGCATACCCACACACACACACGTGTGCGATGTGTCCGACTCATGTTTGAGCTCCCCATACGACCAAACCATTAGCATCTTTAAATGGCTTGACCTAAAGACCTCTGCTCTTTCTCCTTTTTTCTCTTCCACACCCTCCGCCAGCCGTACAGGCCAAACGCTATGGGCTTTAATGGTCCCCCTGCATGCCCACCGCTCCTTCTCTTTCATGCTCACTCGCTCCAACAGGTGCCACTATTCGCCCACACGCACACGCACACGCATGCACATGCGCCGCCTTGAAGAGGCGAGTGGTCTTCACTTCTGTACTTATGGTGCGCAAGGATAAGTGGTCAAGCGATGATGAGTAAGCATCCATTGGCGATTTTCCTTTATATTACCATACTTTAACATACGCATAATACACTTAAGAGAGCGACATGTTATCCTCTGCGTTTAGTCAGCGAGGGGGGGGGACCTCAAACTCGAAGTGCGCGCCCAACAATGGGACGCAAGCGAATTTTAATTACGCTGCGAGGGAACAGGTTATTTTGGAGGGGCCATTGTGTTGAGGAGACATGTGAACAGCGTGCGGGGCTCCGTGGTGACCCCGCTTTTTTCGGGGCGGTTAATGAGGCAACTGAAAAAAGGATCAGAACGTGGGTCGCCTTGTTCCATCTCTCCAGAGGAGGGCCCAAAGGTCAGGTTTATCCCGCTGTCGGGCACGCCTCCTCTCCGACGTTGATTACATTTGATGTCACGTTAATCGTCGGCCTCGGCGAACGAATTATGTCGGCGCTTAAAATTGCCTGGTTTAAAACAACACAAAGGAAAGTTGAGTGCGCACTATATAATCGGTTGACTTCTGGAACTCCAGCCACGTGGGGAACAGTTACGATGACTAATGGGTCTTTTTTTTGTGTGCAACAAGCCAGGCCTTGGTGAGATTTAATGTTTCAAGTGGGAAACATCTGTCTGCGAGGCTTGGGACATGCGGGAAAGTTTTTCTCGTTGAAAAGTGTATTTAGTGTTCTACTCGCATTCCTCCTGAGAAGCTTATAGCCAGCAGCAGCCAGACAGTGAAGTGTTATTATGGAGACACCGTTGTCAATGTCAAACATGAAGGAAGTACCTCTCTTCTGCGTGTGTGTCTTGCCTGTCTTTCTCTATGTGTCCCTTTGACTGTCTCTGTGGGGTCCCACCTGTGTCTTGCTCCCTTTAGAGCTGTTTGGATAAGGGCCTGTTTAGTATGTTCACTGTCACCCTGATTGTAATGTTTCAGAGATGGCCCCCATTCTTCGAACTTGGATTTGTGCACACACACACACGCACGCACGCACGCACGCACGCACGCACGCACGCACACACACACACACACACACACACACACACACACACACACACACACAACACACACACACACACAGGCTCACACACACGTATATACAAGCACGCATTCATAAGCTAAGATGTGTTTGTGTTTTTCTGTGTTAGCTCTGCTACATCACATCCTCTCGCTTTCTACGTAGATGCTTTTCTTTAGTCTCTTAATCCAGTTTTTCTCCGATGCACACATCGACGCATGCGCTGAAGTAAACAGCTTTGAGAATCTGCCATGTATAACACAGAGCCACAGTTGTAGGCTGTTTTAGCCGTGTGTGTGTGTGTGTGTGTGTGTGTGTGTGTGTGTGTGTGTGTGTGTCTGTGTGTGCGTTCGTGTGTGTGTGTTTGTGTGAGAGACAGGGTGCTGTATCTTTTGAAGGGTAATGCGACTGTTAACTGGAAAATGGCTCAGCACTGATATGAAATGCATTAGAGATTCTGTTAATAGCTTAGTCAGTGTGTGTGTGTGTGTGTGTGTGTGTGTGTTGTGTGTGTGTGCGCATGGTTATGTGAGCGCTAAAGTGTGTGTTAATGCACATTATCAATTACAGTAGATAGGGCGGCCGTAGTTAAATATTATATCCAGACATACAAATGTTTACGCTAATGTCAATCTTTTCCACACCACACATAATGTGTGTGTGTGTGTGTGGCGTGCGTGTGCATGTGTGTCTGTCTCTGTGCACGTGGAAGTGTTCATGAGCACCTGTAACTGTCAAATGGCTCATCAACTAATGGAAGCGGTGCACTGCTTTCCAGCGGCTAAGCGCCAAGCGAACACTTTTTTCATGGACCCCGCATTTAGCACACACACGCACGCACACACACACACACACACACACACACACACACAACGAAGCATACGCACATGCACACACTCACACACCAAATTCCATGCGCACACACACACACACAGAGCGTGTCAGGGCCGATGTTGAAATAGCTTATGGAGGGAGATATGGGGGGATTTGGTGGAGGGGGACGGTTCGATAGTCCCATGGACATAGTCCATGAAGGGGGGAAAAGGGCATCGGATATATCAGTTTTTCTTTATCGTGTGTGTGTGTGTATATGTGTAGTGGTGGTGGTGGTGGTGGGGGGGGGGGGGGGGGTGTAACTGGCCATGACTGTAATTGTGTTATGTGCACTCAACAAAGATATGTGTGGGAGTGGATCTGTAAAATAATTTATGAATGAATGTGTGTGTGTGCGCTGTGTGTGTGTGTGTGTGTGTGTGTGTGTGTGTGTGTGTGTGGTGTGTGTGTGTGTGTGTGTGTGTGTGGTGTGTGTGTGTGTGTGGTGTGTGTGTGTGTTGTGGTGGTGTGTGAGTATGAGTAGAGCATGAGCATGTGCATGCATGGTGCTCGCCTCCATGTGTGCTCGCCTCCATATGTCTCCGGTTTTGCAAACTGAGCAGCTTACAGCGGAGCCCAAGGCAGAGCGGCCCAGTCTGTGTGTCTTATTAACCAATGAGGGGCCAGCAGCGCTTCATCAACACGCCTAATAGAGAGAGAGAGAGAGAGAGAGAGAGAGAGAGAGAGAGAGAGAGAGAGAGAGAGAGAGAGAGAGAGAGAGAGAGAGAGAGAGAGAGAGAGAGAGAGAGAGAGAGACAGAGACAGAGAGAGAGACAGAGAGAGACGGAGGGAGAGAGGGAGAGGGAGGGAGAGAGCGAGGGAGGGAGGGAGAGAGAGAGAGGGAGAGAGGGAGGAGAGGGAGGGAGAGAGAGAGAGGGAGGGAGAGGGAGAGAAAGTGACAAAGGAAGAGATCCAGAGAGAGAGAAAGAGTGATGGAAAGAGATATCGAAAGAGAGACACAGAGAGGGAGATACATACAGAGCCAGAGACAGAATGGTGTCATTGAGATGAAATAAAAAAGGGACATAAAAAAGGAGAAATCAAGAAAGAAAAAAGATGGATGCATAGTGAAGGTTTAGCGATAAACGAGGAGAGGAGATGGAGCGCAATCATACGAAGGGGGGGGCGGATGAGCGAGGGATGAGCAAGTGATGGATCGAATGGACGTATAGAAAAGGAAGAGGTGAGAGGAGGAGGGCTGAGGGAGTGAGAAATGATGGTGTCTTACTGGGAATGAAGAGAGGAGCGTTCGGCACTCATCCTCCACTAATAGTCATTTAACTATCTATTGCTGTCACCCTGGGAAGCCAGACTATCATGGAGCACAGGGAGAGAGACACTGTGGGAAAGAGAGAGAGAGAGAGAGAGAGAGAGAGAGAGAGAGAGAGAGAGAGAGAGAGAGAGAGAGAGAGAGAGAGAGAGAGAGAGAGAGAGAGAGAGAGAGAGAGAGAGAGAGAGAGAGAGAGAGAGAGAGAGAGAGAGAGAGAGAGAGAGAGAGAGAGAGAGAGAGAGAGAGAGAGAGAGAGAGAGAGAGACAGAGCGAGAGAGAGAGAGAGATAACGATAACAGGGGGAAAAAACTGGTTGAGAGAAAGATACGATCACAAACTAACAGGGTAGTGTGAGGGAAAGGGAAGGGAAGGCAGGGTATGTAAATGTGGCAGCCAGTGTAGAGACGCGGCATAAGAAAGAGCTAAAAATACCAAAAGAAAACAAGGAGGTTAACAATAGAACATAGAAGCTGCAGGCAGAAACCAGGAAGGAGATAATCGGGGCGGGGAAAGCCACCGGGACGCCCAAACACGTCACCTTATGTGGACGGGGGGCAGGACGACTCCAACACACACTCGGGGTTCAACAGGTAAGGGTTGAATGGCGGTGTTAATGCTCCAAAGCGCCTCTATCTCAGCCCGGTGTCCCATTCATCAGGGAAAGGAGATAGGCTTTAGAAGCCCCCCGGACTAAAAAGGCTTTATATGGACATAACGGAGCAGTGCTTGGAAGTCTTAAGTGAAGCCATTAAAGCCCTTCCCGATGGGAAGTGTGCAGCGATACGGGGCCACGCTACAGCACCAGAGGAGAGACACACATATATATATATATATATATAT
>OLKM01002887.1:12500-14102 GCA_900291075.1 Melanogrammus aeglefinus | reverse complement strand
ACACGCGCACACGCACACACACACCACACACACACACACACACACACACACACACACACACACACACACACACACACACACACACACACACACACACACACACACACACAGTAGTATACACATTGTAAAACACCCTCACACATAGCATATATTAAACAGGGACACTTAACTGATTAGAAGGTCCTGCAAAGGTAATAACCCATTTTAATGCTCTGGAGCAAAACCCCTGAATCTAGTGGCCATTGTGTGTGTGAGTGTGTTCCATTGCAAGCCCAGGCCAAGTGTACATGCTGAGATAACAGCAGCACGGAGGGAAGATGTCAGTGAGCAGGCAGGCTGGGTGGGTGGGGGGGGGAGGGAGAGAGAGGGGACAGGGGGCTAAATCTCCTTTAAACAGGTGCTGCTCCCTGGCTGACTTTTACTGACTTTTACGCATCCGTTTATTATTATTATTAAAAATGGACAGGCTAGGACATGGGCACGCGACATGGCAAGGTCATCACTAAAGTTCAGGACAGGTTTATGGACTCGGGCAGAGGAAGTTTGGCTCATTAATAATTAGAATGGGTTTTAATGAGTGTGTCCGCATTGAATTTAAGATTAACTCTCTCTCTCTCTCTCTCGCTCTCTCTCTCTCGCTCTCTCTCTCTCTCTCTCTCTCTCTCTCTCTCTCTCTCTCTCTCTCTCTCTCTCTCTCTCTCTCTCTCTCTCTCTCTCTCTCTCTCTCTCTCTCTCTCTTGTTCTCTCCCTGTGTGTGGCTCTCTCTCTACTGTTCTGCATTTGTCTCATTATCCATTCCTGCGCTGTTTTATTTTTCTATTTCTCTATCTTTTCCTCTCTCTCCTTTCCCTCCATTGCCCTCTTGGTCTCTCTCTCCGCCATGTTCTCTTGGTCTCTCTCTCTCCCTCTCTCCTCTCTCTATTTCTCTCTTGGTCTCTCTCTCTCCCTCTCTCCTCTCTCTATTTCTCTCTTGGTCTCTCTCTCTCCCTCTCTCGTCTCTATTTCTCTCTTGGTCTCTCTTGGTCTCTCTCTCTCTCTCCCTCTCTCCTCTCTATTTCTCTCTTGGTCTCTCCCTCTCTCCTCTCTCTATTTCACCTCTTGGTCTCTCCCCCTCTTCTCTCTATTTCTCTCTTGGTCTCTCCCTCTCTCTATTTCACTCTTGGTCTCTCCCTCTCTCCTCTCTATTTCTCTCTTGGTCTCTCTCTCTTTCTCTCCTTCATTGTGCTCTGGGTCTCTCTCTCCCTCTCTCCTCTCTCTATTTCTCTCTTGGTCTCTCTCTCTTTCTCTCCATTGCTCTCTGGGTCTCTCTCTCTCCCTCTCTCCTCTCTCTATTTCTCTCTTGGTCTCTCTCTCTCCCTCTCTCCTCTCTCTATTTCTCTCTTGGTCTCTCTCTCTCCCTCTCTCCTCTCTCTATTTCTCTCTTGGTCTCTCTCTTTCTCTCCCTCATTGCGCTCTGGGTCTCTCTCTCTCTAGCTGGGTCTGTCTGACCTCAGAGCATCCCTATCTCCTTCGGTCCTGGGAGAATAGGTCTGACCCCTGTGCCTCCGTTATCATTACTCTTCTCTAACTCTCTCCTACACACCATACACCACACACACACAC
>OLKM01002887.1:5000-10000 GCA_900291075.1 Melanogrammus aeglefinus | reverse complement strand
CGTCTGCAAGCCGGAAAAAAAAATTCCCCGAAATATACAATATATGTCAAGTGAACATCCAACCAATATTTATACCACTTGCTTACTCTCTATGTCTCATTCACGTTTTTTTTTACCTCATTTAATTCTTCATTATTCAGGCGTTACAGAACTTTCATGGTCATAAATAAAAAACTACGAACTACAGTTGTATGTAGGGGGATATATGAGCGGCCCCACGTCAAATGGCATGACCCTGAAGACACGTCAGACAGAGAAAGCAAGCAAGTTTGTGGTTGCTTGCTTGTTGTGGCGCTCATGGAAGGCAAGAAGAGAGAAGGAGGGGCTGAAAAGGTCAGAATAAAGAAGTAGCGGATGCTGGAGGGGGGATGCATCTAGGTGCTCAAAAATAGCAGATTTATTCCGAAGTCAGGCATCAACGAGTCGTGCAGGTGAATTGACAGAAAAACTGTTAGCCAGAGCTCAATCATCGACGTTATTGCTAGGCGGGAGCTAACACAAGCTGCTAGTCAAATGTGTATGTGCTGGCTGGTATATTTCAGACGAATTAATGACTTAACTGATCTTTCTCTTTCAATGGATGGAGAATACGTTAACAGATTTGGATAATGTAGGCCTATCTGCCTAAGCCCACGTTGAAATAATTTTGATGTTGAATGTTGATGGCACAGTGGTTGAAATAAACAGTTTGATTTCACACAGATCATAATAGCCTCTCCCTGTGTCATTGTGTGTGCGTGTTTACGAGCTGCTTGCAGGGTTCTTGATTGACCGATTTATTATACGAATATTGAATAGTGTTTTTGCCAGAAATGTACATCACCAATTAATACCAGTATAAATTTGATTTTTCACTGTTTAAAGTTTTGCGTGTTTTATTTTTTTTGGGGGGGGGGGAGAGAATTTTCCCGGTGGCTATTAGTGCCCCATTCTGCCCCTGCTATAGACCAGGATGAAGCTGAAGACTTTCACATCCACCCGTCGAATGTGAAACCATACACCCTAGCCAAATCGCCGTTTAGCTATGTAGCACACGTGTAAATGTTGCTGTGAAAGCAGCAGTATTAATATTGTATGTATTTCTTGGTGTGCAGTCCCAACAGCACCTCCTCAAGATGTGAACGTGCTCGCCGTGAACTCCACCACCTTACGCTTTACTTGGAACCCCCCTCCACAGCAGTTCATTAATGGCATCAACCAAGGATACAAGGTACGCCCTGAGTGTGTATGTGTGTTTATGTGTGTGTATGCGTGTGTGTATGTGTGTGTTTGTGTGCGTGTGTGTGTCTATGTGTGCATTTGTGTGTGTGAAGCTAATCACATAAATGGCATTTACAGTAAATTCCCCCAAGCTAGAAATAACTTGCATCAATATAAGCCAGCCTTGTTATCCATAATTAGACGTATCCACGGGCATGTCCGTGACATTAAGGGCTTCCATTTTTTCCTAGCCCCATTAATAGCGATGGTTTCCCTTAATGGCCATGAATTAGTGCGGACATCAGCACTGTCCAACTATTAGCTATTCATACAAAGTTGAGTTTTTTTCCCTTTCACTTTCATTTTCAGATTCCATCTAAGTTAGAAATATTTGTATTATGAAGCATAAAGATCATAATTCAGGCGATGCGCGCGCCATACATATTGTATATCTCTAAATTTTTAATCCATCAAGTGATTTCGGAGTGACTCCTGTGTGGCTTTATGAATACTGATGTGGAGTCCGTTCAGGACGGTACTCCAGCGTGTACTTGGAAGGGGTCATGTAAACGCCATCGCACAATATTTACAGGCCACAATCAGGTTAAGAGAGAAAACTAATTGGGCCGACATTTTGAATTATTCCGTCCAGGTAAATACTTAGTATTCCTTGGCGGTCCTCTCGCTGGCCTCCATGTCTCCGATAACGGACAGAGAGGGCCAAGCCCATACATGTGGGTTTGGCTGAAAATTAGCAGCGCAAACAGAAATGTTCTGCACAATTGTCACCCTGAGTGAAAAAGCTGCAGTTAATTTGAACACACTAAGAGAAATCCATTCGCAGTACCATAATGCTTGGCCTAGCATGACATATTTTTCAAGTGAACCACATAATTAGCTTGGGACAAGAACACAGCGATGTGAAAGAGCAGAAACGTGTTAGGCTGTTATTGGTTTAAAGGTTTAAATAATTTAATGATAAAGTCATCCCTTATTTATTTTTACTAGAGGAACAGAACACCAATGAGATTTGGATGTAACGCTACTCATTAACGGATACACAGATGCATTGCTGGCATACGTTGTTAGATTGATAATACAGTAAATAATGAGATAGCAAATAATTCAATTTCATGGTACCTTAAATCAACTGTTTGGGAACTAAATAACGACAACCACAGCCACCGTTTTACTGCTCGGCAGCTGTCTCCTCAGTCTACTGCGTTCAGACACCACCCAGCAGTATGCTGCCCCAACATGGTGTTATACGTAGGCCTTCAGTATACCCTGATCATGCAGTGCCTCTGGTCTGCCCTCCAAAGATCCACGTGGGTGGTCTTTCAGTGGCTGTAGCAATCATACACATTGCCACGGGTGGGTGCGGATAGACGACAAGATGGATACTGCGCCACTGCGAAGTGGACGCGTATCACAGACCCTCAGGAAAAAAAGCTCGGGAGAAAAATCACATGTATTGGAAGAATGGAAATGAGCATGGACGTACGTTGTCGATATCCATAATTGCGTTTTTCCCATGCCCTCTATTAACCTTTAATGACATAGAGACGGAAAGAAAAATGTATCTGTTAGCATCGCAATGAGTGTTGATTAATAACACATGAAAACCCCTCTAGCGTTGTCCTCCTCAAACATCACCTTCGGGTAAAACGTACAGAATTTTTATTTTTTACTATTTCTCTTGCGCGTTATAATGAATTGCTAGGACTAATCATGAGTCATCTCTCCCTTTTGTTTACCCGTCGTTAGCTGTTGGTATGGCCCGAGCGATCTCCCGAGGACGTCACCATAGTAACCATCACCCCGGAGTACCCTGGCTCCCGCCACACGGGGCTGGTGAGTGGACTCAGGAAGTTCACCCGCTACTTTGGCTCCGCCCTCTGCTTCACCACACCTGGCGACGGCCCCCGCAGCCCGCCCACTCTGCTGCAGACGCACGAGGACGGTGAGCGTGCACGCACGCACACACACACACACACACACACACACACACACACACACACACACACACACACACACACACACACACACACAGACACACACACACACACACACACACACACACACACACACACACACACACACACACACACACACACACACACACACACACACACACACACACACACACACACACACACACACACACACACACACACCTACACACGTACACACACACACACACACACACACACACACACACACACACACACACACACACACACACACACACACACGCACACAAACATGGACCCACACTGCTGCATTGTGGTTATTTATAGATAAGAACATAATGACATTGTAGTGACTTGCTTCTTGTCCCGGCCAGCTGTTTCTAGCGAGCTGATGTACAGCTGTGCACACAAATTAGTGGTCCCTCACTCCCCTCCATCCTCCCTCCACTAGCTCCCCATAGCTTCTGCCCTCGCCCCCCCCCCCCCCCCCCCTTCTCCTCTTCATCTATTTATCTTCGACCCACGTTGGTTCTGTACATTCGGCCGTCGCTCTCTCCTCCCACCGGCCCTCTGCTGTTTGGCAGAGCAGGCGGGGTGTGTGTATTGATCCGCTCAGCCATTGATGAACATAATGGCTCTGAAATATGTCTGCCACTGTCAATTAAAGCTGGTGGAAAGACACGCAATCACTACAAAACAGCAATTAATATGGGGGATATAGGTATTCCACGGCCCGTATGCAAACACGTGCACGCAGGCGACGCATGCACACACACACACACACACACACACACACACACACACATGGGGGCGGCGTGCGTGACGCTCAGACAGAGTCAGGTATTGATTGGGTGCTGGGCGTGCTGGCGGGTCAACAAGCAGTGTAATTCTCCCTTGATGATAGCCCAGACTGCAGCTGTGTGTGAGTGCGTCGAGGCGTGTGGGAGTGTTGATGTGCGTGCGTGAGTGCGTGCGTGCGTGCGTGTGGTATGTAATTGTGTGTGAACTTTATTGAACGTCTCAGATGAACAGCTAAATCGCTCTACAGGGGGGGGGGGGGTTAGGGAGGCATGAGCTGAATGACAAACAAGTGTTTGTGTGTGTGGCATGTGTGTGTGTGTGTGTGTGTGTGTGTGTGTGTGTGTGTGTGTGTGTGTGTATTTGTGTGTGTGTGTGTGAGTGTCTGCTTGCACAACAATGTTGAGTGATTAAGGGTGAAGGAGTAAGGGTGTGGCGGAGCCACAGCAGATAACGTATAGCGATTATACATGGAACCGGGGGGAGGGGGGGCATTTTGCTCTGGACCGAGGGGAGAATGGATCGAACATGCCAGAGATATGTTGACTGTTAGGTTATTTTAACAATATTAAGTTTATGTGTGTCGTTTTACAATCTTAAGTGTGTGTCTGTGTGCATGCATAACTGTGTGTGTATGTGTTCCTGTGTGCGTGCATACCTGTGTCTATGTGTGTGTTTATGTCTGTTTGCGTGCATACCTGTCTGTTTATGTTTGTGTGTATACCTGTGTCTGTGTGTGTTCCTACCTACGTGTGTGTTCATAATTAGGGCATTTAGCAGACGCTTTTATCCAAAGCGACTTACATCGGTTAATACACACATTGACACACCGACGGCAGAGTCAACCATGCAAGGCGACAGCCAGCTCGTCAGAAGCAGTAAGGGTCTTGTTCAGGGACACATCGACACTCAGCTAGGAGGAGCTGGGGATCGAACTAGCAACCTTTCGGTTGCAAGACAATCGCTCTACATCCTGAGCCATGTGTGTGTGTTCTCTCATCAATGCAGCCCCCGGTCCTGTGAGCAGCC
>OLKM01002886.1:0-51277 GCA_900291075.1 Melanogrammus aeglefinus | reverse complement strand
GGTTAGTGTGAGGTGGTTGAACACTCAAGTTACATACACTTGGACTTACACTTCTTAAAGCTACTTGACCGAACATTGTGATGTAGTGCCGTGGCAACATATGATAACATAAATTAAAAATACTTTCAGTTATGGCGTATCGTTATTTACATTTATTTATTACGCACATGGTCAGCTTATTCGTTCTTCTGAGTTACAATAAAAAACAATAAAAGAGTTCAGAAGTTTAGAGTTAAAATTCCATTAAAGTTAAATAAGTCGTCTGAAGTATCTAACATGCAGTTGCAGTTTTAGCCTGTACGTGTCGTTGCTATAAGACGAGGTATGAATTCACTTCATCAGTTGATATGAGACAGATAGAAAAAAACTTATATATATATATATATATATATATATTATAGATGTAATATATATAGATATATATTATATAATATAATATAATAATATAATATATTATAATATAGGGAGTGAAGATAGATACTACTACAACTGATTACTATTGTAACCCAACTGGTATTGGGTAGAGACCAAGCCTATAGGAGACTTCCATCCGCTCCTCACATTACATAACACCCGGTCTCACGAAATATTCGTGACACTCTCCACTTATTTAAATCTATTATTTCGTGATCACGTAGCCTATTTTTCAAAATGTTTCGTGTCCAGAAGCACAATTTCAAGCTCATGTATCTCAAATTGGAAGTATTTGTCGTGTCACTATAAGCAACGACTTTCCAAACTAAGGTTCTGTCCGCAGCGTTCTCCCTAACGTCCCTGAAGAGCTCCGTCACAGACCATTGATTGTTATAGTGTTATATTGAAATTGTCTGCGGATAACTAACAATGTGAGACAGCTTTTGGCACCCGTTTCTACTTTAAATTGTCTGTGAATGATAACTAACAATACACAGCTTTTGGCACCCGTTTCTACTTTCGCTTTTGATTTCTGAGAATTGAAACAATTCACGGATATACTATGCATTGAGTGCTGCTCTGTAGGCAAACGCGAAGGAAACAAGGATAGCTGCTTCATCTGTTCTTTTTAGAAATGGTATGTCCTTGATGTATTTACTACCCCATCTATTGTCTTGTTCTTGGCTATGTGCAGGGACATTGGAAGTAGTGCGTGCGGGTATTGATTGTTGTTTGGGATAAACAGAGTAGCTATTTGTTTGACGTTGTTTTAACTAAAGCCAAGGACATAATAACTGGTTAATGCGCGCACATTTGTTTTTGTTTGTGCCGCTTTCTTCTCTCCGTCCACAAGAGCTCATGCTCTTCTTCAATGATCCAATGAACTTTTATATATGTTTATTTGATTCTCTTACTACGATCACGGATCGGTTAGTTACAGCACACCACACACGCACACGCGCGCACACACACACCACACACACACACACACACACACACACACACACACACACCACACACACACACACACACACACACACACCACACACACACACCACACACACACACCACACATCCCAGACAAAGCTCATGGAAAGCATGTTCTCCGTCCGTTTGATAGCTATTATTAAATAGCCTACAAAGAATTGCAAGTGAAATTGTCTTATTTTTTCTCTACACTCTGACATAAATTGATTGATAGGTTGAACAGAACAGGACACATAGAGCCACGGCATAAAAAAACACAATTCGACAAAACAGGACGGGGTTCACTTGTGAGCTGTTTGTGTGCCCGATCAATTGAGGGCCGTGGCTTATCATAAAAAAGCGAGGCTTACCTGGCCAATCAGGGGAACGCGCAGCACATGGCTAATTTTGAATAATGATATAATAATTCTATGAGAATGATAATTACCATGAGAAATTAAAATTAGGAGAATGTTTCTGGCAAAGTAACCTGATGTCTTCTCTGTTAATGATTTTTTTACTTCACTGAATTGATTGGTTTGTGTTAACACAGACATTATTCAAAAATGAATGTTCTTGCTGTCTCAGAAAATGATGAGTTGAAAACCGAAACTTAACTGTCGCCAGGCTGTGAGCTGACTTGACAGTCCGAGCAGCCAAATAGCCTAAATTCAATAAATATTGTTACTAATATATGTGTAGGCCTAATGTGTACGTTGACTGTGTGTTAATATTCCTCAGGTAGCCTACAGTTGACATCGAGGTTCTGCGCTCTGAAAGCCACATTTGTTTGCTTTAATAGACCTACATTATCGGACGATCACATTGTACACCCAACCGACGCTTATTTCTGCTTTTGATTGATATGATTATAATGTATGTTATATAATATTTAAAATAATATATTGTTTTATTATTTAATAGTCTTATGAATGATATTAATAGTAATTATGTTATGATAATTAATGTTATGCATAGTGCCACCTGGCACTTACCATAGACAATGTTTGGTCAAGTAGCTAGATTAGTGTGGAGTTAAAGTGTATGTACTTGTAGTGTTCACCACCTCCACATAACCACCTAATTTGAAACATCTAGTCAACATCTGTGTCGACTTTAAGAACGGCCACACAGAAAAGATGAGGCGAAAGAATTGCATCTATGGTCTCGACTTAGTAGTGTATGGTGTGTTGACTTCATATGATTGGGATTTGAAAATGGCTCAAATCTATTGCACGTGAGAAACTTGAGGGGAGAGCGCATTAGCTATTACAGCACGCGTGCTGATAATATGCTAATATGGCGTTCTGGGCGCGCGCGCTGAAATGCCAGAACGCGGCGCGCTGTAACGCCGGAACTTGCGCTTCTGATACGCCGGAACGCGCGCGCTGAAACGCCGGAACGGGGTGCGCTCAGAGGCGCGGGAACGCGTTCTGGAAAACCCAAACGCATTCTGGGACACGCGTGCTGGCGTTCAGAACGGGTTTAATAAAAGTCGAATTGTAGCACACTCGGCTTGCCATTAGATATCTCTCTCCTCAGCTCACTCACAACACGCGCGCACACAACACACATGCTCTCGACTCTTAAAAGATGCACCCGATCTCATAAAAGTGTATCTCAGTCTGTTATACATTGAAGAACACTCAGTAAAGTGCCTATTTAGATTGGTTATTTGCACGTGAAGAAATGTTAGAGACCATGAAAGTCTTAAAATGTAGAGTTCAAATGAAATATTGTACAAGCAATATTTTTTGAGCTCTCACACCTAAGTTTGAACCGGTGCTTGTGTCGATTTCTGCTGCTTTGTCGCAAATTGCTACCGCAGGATAAACGATAGGTTTGTCTATCGATCGCCAGAGCTCTATCAAAACAATGCTACTTGTATGGTTCTTCTCTCATTTTGTCTATTTTTGACTGCTTACCTGTTCTGAGGTTCAGTCTTGGTGACTTGTTATACCCAGAAGGATATATCTCCTCAGAAAGGTAGTCATAACCTCTCCACTTTTCTTCCATCGCTCGCAAAGAGCAATAGTGTGTATATTAAATAAATCTTTTTAATTAACAAAAAAAATGAAAAAATGGATTGATTTGGGACACCTTTAAAATGTATTCTTCACAACCAGTAGGTAGGATTCAGTTGATGCGCTTGTCATGTGATGATTTTCATCACATATAGGCTATGTTATCGCGACGGCGTGTCTATGTTGCGTCATTCTGAGAAAGTCTTTTGTTGTGTGTGGGCGACGCGTGGCGTCCGCGATTTGACTGGTCTGTTGAGTGAGCGAGTGATTGCACCTTATTTGTAATTCTAGGCAGGTACTGAACGCAGCTTCTTTCTGTTTTTGCCATGTTAGATGTGTACTGTAAATAAATGTATTAAACGTGCAAATATCGTACAAACGGTGCCACCGTACTGCTCGCGTTAGTGAAGGGTTGTTAGCCCCGAAAGGTACTATCGGCCTTGGAGAGACTTTTACCATGGATGACCTTCCCTGCTCCGGCTCGACTAGTAGGTCAAGGAAGCAGAGAAAGGAGTATCTAACTGCTAGTATAATTTTGGTGACACATGGCGCGTACATCACAGAGTACCGTATCCCCAAAAGGATGCACTGATCATAACATGTAGTCAGTATAATTTATCGCTCGACACACCGTAAAGTAGCGTATTTAGACTGGTTAAGCACTAAAATAAGTATGGGAGTGGAAATGCAATTTAGGAAATCGGTACTGCAACATGACGCTGAAGTCACAAAGCAGCAGATCTCGGCGGGTCGTCAGACAAATCGACAGACCACCGGCTGCCAAATTTTGTACCGGGTGACGTAATCCATTCAAACCTGCCTAGCAACAGATGACCGCGCCGCGGACGATCGCGAGATGACCGAGTTTACTGGCCAAATTCGATTAAACAATGAAATGCAATACAAATATAAAGTAAAACAAGTGTTATCTAGCGATTCCGTTATCTGTATTATGTTATTTTGTCTCTGGCAACATGAGCCGCGAATGTTTTTTGAAACCTGCTTTATACACTCAGTTTACTAGCTTAATGCGATTAAACAATAAAATCCAATACGAATATAAAGTTAGTAACTCTAATAAATGTAATTAGGAACGCTAATAAACGTAATGTGTTATCTGTCTGGTCGCGTTCCGTTCCGTGAACTATATCGAGAATGTTCGCGAACTTTCCTACGTCATTCGACGCGATCGTCCGCGGTCATCTCGCGATCGTCCGCGGTCATCTCGCGATCGTCCGCGGTCATCTCGCGATCGTCCGCGGCGCGGTCATCTGTTGCTAGGCAGGTTTGAATGGATTACGTCACCCGGTACAAATTTGGCAGCCGGTACAAATTTGGTGTGACAGCGCCCCCCATTCGTGCCTGAGCGCCCCCCTCTCAGCCCTCACGCTCCCAGCGCCCCCCCCACAATGTCTAGAACGCCCCTTGGGGGGCGGTACCGCCCCCGTTGAGAAACCCAAAACCTGTACCACAATGTGCGTGATTTTCGGCTAGGACGTAGGTTCACCTTCCAGCAGGACAATGACCCCAAACACACTGCAAAAGCAACACTTGAGTGGTTTAAGGGGAAACATGTAAATGTGTTGGAATGGCCTAGTCAAAGCCCAGACCTCAATCCAATATAGAAAATCTGTGTGGTCAGATTTAAAGATTTGCTGTTCACCAAGCGCAAACCATCCAACTTTGAAGGAGCTGGAGCAGTTTTGCAAGGAGGAATGGGCAAAAAATCCCAGTGGTAAGATGTGGCAAGCTCATAGAGATTTATCCAAAGCGACTTGGAGCTGTGATCGCCGCAAAAGGTGGCTCTACAAAGTATTGAATTTAGGGGGGTGAATAGTTATGCACATTGACTTTTCCTGTTATTTTGTCCTATTTGTTGTTTGCTTCACAATAATAACAAAAAACATCTTCAAAGTTGTAGGCATGTTCTGTAAAGTAAATTATGCAAATCCTCAAACAATCCATGTTAATTCCAGGTTGTGAGGCAACAAAACATGAAAAATGCCAAGGGGGGTGAATACTTTTGCAAGGCACTGTATTTCTGCTCAATTTAAAAGGTTGAATCTCCTCGTGACTGAATGTTTGTATACAGCGTGCAGGCTGTATGACTCGTCTTTACGGAGATATTCCCCAACCGTAAAACGAAACCGGATTGTTTTCGCCCGTTTCGGCCCCGTGTGGACGGGGCCTTAGAGAACCATCTGTTACCCCCTATGGGTTCTTGTCTGTGGCTTTAGAATGAATATACTGTAGGCTTCAAATTAGAGTTAAGTTAACTAATCCATACCTCGGATAAAATCAGACACTACCAGCTTTTGTATTATGGCTGTATATGCCCCAGACAAATAAAGTGGCATTGCTAACTATTAAAAATACATATTTTACTGTTTAAATTAATATTGCTTTCACAGGGCTCAACTCTTAAAACACATGCGAGTCATGGTGATTTAAGATAAGGTTAATAAACAAGGCGATGAATGGGTTTTAATCAAAGACCTCACTTCATATAACTGTAATGCATAATATGTAAACTTCATGTAACTATGTTTAATATCTAACCCTTTTGTACGTAATGCTTGAATTACTGTATGGAATGTATTTTGGACATCGTGAGCGTGAACATCAAGGGCCCATAGTTTAGAGCATGGTGATTGGCCAAGGACATCTTAGGGGAGGATACACAATGGGCTCTATGCACAACTCCACTACTTCCTGGATTTAGTGCAGCTCCTTCATTTCCTGTCTTACATTACTGGACAAACTGATTAATCCAGGTGTGTCTGAGTAGTCACAATGGTCAGACACACCTGGATTAATCAGTTTATCCAATAATGTAAGACAGGAAATGAAGGAGCTGCACTAAGTCCAGGAAGTAGTGGAGTTGTGCATAGAGCCAATTAGGATATAACGCGGAGCTCCGAGACTGTTCGCGAGTTCCTTGCAAACCATCTCAGGTGATGTTGTTACTCTTTGCGTTGACAATAAAGCCTTGATCATTCAACACTAGTCCTTCTCGACCTTCCGTAATTGGTTAGATTAGACTGTGGGTTTTATCCGCGACATTATCATGTATATCACGTACAAAATGTAGAAGGAAGTAGCTTCGTCTTGCTCTTCTTACGGTATCTTTCTCGAATGCCACCCAAGTTTGTTGTACCTGGTGAGGTAAAGAGGTCAGCCGGTGGCTCCATTACTACTAGTTGAAATGGGTACAGCGCCACCTATCGTACCGGGCTATGACATGTTTCAGGCAATGAATAGATTTTCTCACCACCATGTAGGCCCTATACTCGGACAATTGCAGTTATCCAATTATGGAGCATAGTGGAACTATGGCTGTAATCGGATAAAAATCGGATAAATAAACAATTAAAACCACAGTAGGCTACTTTGAGAAAAACACTTTGCTGTTTTGAAAAACGACTCAGACATTAGCTGGTCCGTTCTGTTTATAATGATGGCATTTACATTGTTGCTATGACGCATTTTGGGTGTCAAACATATTTGATCATGTTAAAGCGTCCCTATTTTATCACCAGGGCCCAGTTTTTCTAAAGTAATCCAGTGGGATTTCAAGGATTGGACCAAATCTTGGAATTGGGTTTTTCAAAGCAAAAGAGGGATTCCGAACTAAGATCAGATCATGTATCTTACATTTGATCTGGATCAAACCTGCCCTTTGGGTTTTTCCAAACTTTGAACTCGGTTTGGGATCTTTTTGATCCAAAAAAACAGGATAACCCTCATCAGGGTGGATTCAGTTGATTATCCTGAAATGTGGTATTTTGATCAGTGATCCAATCCAGTTGTTTTTTTAAAAACTGGGCCCTGGTGTGATGTTCATAAGCCGTTATAAGCCATTTCAAAAGCAACTTTAATGTGACATCGCCAATGGGAGTGTGGTCCAAAAAGATCATGGATAGATAAGCTGATAGATAGTTATCTAGTAAGATGGATTGTAGGTCTTTCTTCCGTCTGGATTGTCAAACAAGGACTCTTTTACTTTTCCTAAATTCCATTCCATAAATTAGGAATGGAATTCCTAAATTCCGTTCTGAAAGCATTTATGGTTAAGGCAGCCTCCTCAACCATAGTTGACATGCCAATGTGTTGCATTCACAGGTAACACTGCAGTAGCCTGTGAACAGCAATGTCAATGTCCATGACGAGCTGGCTGCTGTGCTAATGTTTGTATGAATGACTGTCACTTTGGACCAGAGCATCTACTAAATGCCCTGAATATAATATATTAATACAATATCAAACCTGTGCAGATGATTGCCACTGCTTTTTACGTGATCAGCACAGAGCACATAACGATAGTATGGTGATTTTTGTGTGAACCATCCAGAAGAGTAGATGTAGACTAATAATAATTCTTTATATTGCCATGCTAAATAATAATAGTAACTGCATTTCCAAAATTAAATCATTATTCCCCCTTTAAACAAACTAAAGCCAGAGTTATCAACTCACATTGATGAAAATGAATTGTATAAATTAACACCATTAAACAAAAATTATGAAAGGTTCAGTCCAATTTTGTTTACTTCTTTAGTTACAAATGAATCAACAATCAAAAGACAGTATTGCAGGTACATAGATTTGCTAAAGCCCAGGTTAAATATAGGCTAATTTGGCAATTCATGAATATACATGGCCATTTTTATATACAAAAAACATTTTCAATGCTATTCCATCACATCTCCATACAAAGTCTTTTTCGGGGCAGCTGGTTCCTCCAAGTTAAGAACTAAAATTAAAACAAGTTTGAGAATGACATCAACGATAGGCAATCATTAACACTGACAGATGGACGGGAATTCACAAAGGACACATTTCAGCACTGACATCATCCTTTTATACTAACTGAAGACAGATCTGAGGAAAACTTTAACTTTCAAAAATTATTAAAAGAAGTTCAACAAACAGGTTTGTAACCATGTACTCACCTTTTGGTGGAGTTGGATCTGGAATTTCTCCTTTTTCCAACAGCAACCACAGCTCAGTACATTTCCTGGTCTCCCAGCGCGTCACTGCGTAGCTCCCGACAGACGAGGCCACTTTGGGCAGAAGGTGATGTTCGGTGTGATGTTGAGGTGGGAAATAGTAAAAGCTGCGTCACAATTTGAACTACACACTTTTTCCATCTAGTCTCAACAATTTTTCTTGTGATTGTCTGAAAAAACCTGTGATTCACACTACAGGACATTTGTTTGTCACGTGACTTTTGGCACTAATTTCCGCCTTGCTGATCCACGCACAAATGTATTCCGATCCACGCGCAACTTTTAGTTCCGTACTTGAAGGATTTTTTTTTTGTACTTGAAAGATTTTAGTTTGTACTTGAAGAAATATGTTTCTGAGTGTGTGTGAATCATTGTGCGTGAGTAAAAAACGTGTGTGTGTGTGTGGATCATTGTGCGTGAGTAAAACACGTTTTGTGTGTGTGGGGGGTTTTGGCATGATTCTAACTCCATACTTGTTTCATCCTGCCAACTGGTTTAGTCTCCTCTAAAACCACGTCAGTTTCGAGATTAGAAATAGTGTCTGATGTGAATTTCTCTGAAGCCACAGCAATTGAGATCAAGGTAAAACGCAGCTGCAGGTTAAACCACAAGTACATATGACACAGCAATGGAGCTTTAAGGGGTAGTTCGGAATTTTGGACATAGGGCCTGATTCCCAAGTGAGCCTTGGTGTTCTTTATCAGTGGAGACAGTTTAACACATTTCATTCAGTCCTTCTAGTTGCAGAATTCGCTCGTGCTAGGCTAGCGCACGGCAACGGGCAATGCTAGCCTGCTATTAAAAACAGTCTTACCTACTCCACAGTACACCCGAGGTAAATCAATTATAACGACAGACTATAGATTTAAATGTCTGTTTATAGAATAATGTTAGAAATAAAACCAACCTTGCATTGCAGTGCATTTTGAGGGAATTGCTGGGTCTCAGCAGCAGTGTTATATTCCTGGTAGTAGGCTACGGCAGCGGCGGACTGATACCTAGGTTACCGGCTCTAGTTCTTTTACCTGCCGCTGTCATTGCTACAGACGCAGAGTACAGTGAACGAAGGAATTCTATTAGCGTATTCAATTAACAAGATATGGCCACGTTTGGAGGACTTAGCGATGCGTCTGCTTTTGACGCAGTTCAATTCCGATTCAGTTCCACTGACTTTGCTTACTTTCTGCTGTAGTGATTCGGTTACACAACTAACCGGAGCAAAGTAAAATTTCGCTGCTGCTGAGGAAGTAGTCTCTCGATTATTCATGCGATGCAAGATTAGTTTTATTTCTAACATTATTCCATCAACACAGACATTTAAATCTATAGTCTGCCGTTATAATTGATTTACCTCGGGTGTATTGTGGAGTGGGTAAGACTGTTTTTAATAGCAGGCTAGCATTGCCCGTTGCCGTGCGCTAGCCTAGCACGAGCGAACTCTGCAACTAGAAGGACTGAATGAAATGTGTTGAAAACTGTCTCCACTGATAAAGAACACCAAGGCTCACTTGGGAATCAGGCCCTATGTCCAAAATTCCGAACTACCCCTTTAAGACGTCACGTGACTTCTTGAGTTTAAAACCGTGTTAAACTCTAAAAAGTGGCTAAGCTAGTGACAGAGCAATGGGCTCTATGCACAACTCCACTACTTCCTGGATTTAGTGCTGCTCCTTTATTTCCTGTCTTACATTACTGGACAAACTGATTAACCCAGGTGTGTCTGAGTAGTCACAATGGTCAGACACACCTGGATTAATCAGTTTATCCAATAATGTAAGACAGGAAATAAAGGAGCAGCATTAAGTTCAGGAAGTAGTGGAGCTGTGCAAAGAGCCCATTGCCCCATTGTGTTTGGTTAACGAGCCAAGCAGTATGCATTCATTTTCGCAGTTATTCGGCTTCTTCTCCTCCGGAAAAATACGACCGCATTGCATTGTGGTATACGGGAGGAACATGTAGGGAACATCGTATGTTCACTCAAAACGTGGGCATTTTAAATCCACAATATTATAGTGCATGCAATTAACCAGTGAGAATTCGAACACCCCTACAAAATGGCGAGCACCCTATATAGTGCACTATATCCCTGATAGTGAACGATTCCGAGTTTGTTATTGACGATCATTCAACAACCCCATGTTATTTCCCACAGAAATTTGATCGGAACCGGGGGGCTCGGAGGCGGGACTTCAGAGGTCTATTAAGCACCCTATCACCCCCCCCCCCCCCCCCCCTCCAGTGAAGTGAAGTTATAAACATTGCGGGTATCCGGGAGGCCCGAAGAAAATACTATATTTCACCGTATGAAATCAATCCCTGACCGGACGTTTTTCATGCATTTCTTACCAAATGAAACGAGCAGGTTCCACTGAAGTGCATAAGGAAGCCTCTTTTGTAAAGCTTTTTGAAGAACAAAAAAACCAGCAGTACCTAGAATTAGACATGACAGGTCAGACGTCATAGTCTTCTCATTATTTTTTAAAAATGCAAAAATGCCAACGTGCAATGACGATAGCCATACGTCTGTGGTCAATTCATACTTTGCAGTCACGTGACTACCATGGCTACCTGGAGGACAAGAAACGCCGACAAAATGGCGATGAACAGCGGCCAGCCAGGGGAATTGCAGCCTTTCAGATTTTCAATACTACAATCAATCAACTATTTAGACCATAAATGTTCAAATTAGATATCAAGAAAAGATAAATATACTCGGAACTTGTGATCCATACACAGCACCCGCTGATGTGTTCATTGCTTGGAAGTTGGCAACGTCTCGACTTGGAGTTTGGAGATATTTACATTTATCTTATAGAGAATCCGTCAACTTAAACTGTACAAAAAATGAAAGCCTACAAAAGAAAGGATAACTTACTTTTTTTCAAGAGTGGGTGGGTTAACAACGTTGTCGTATGGGAGGTGAAAAACAGGAATATCTTCATAATCAAAGCAAAGGTGAGTATCTAGCTACCCGCAAAACGATCAACAGAGTTTTTTTTGTGAATCAAATAACTTTTAAGTAGCTCTTTTATTGACCAAGTAATGTAATGCGGTAGCGTCCACACAAGTTACATTTTCTCAAGAATTTCTGAAGTTCCAGCGCAGCGGAGCTTTTTGCTGCACTCTTAAATAGGATCGTTTAGTGAAGCCTCCGACAGTGTTGCCAGATTGGGCCAGATTTCCCGCCCGATCTGGCAACACTGGCGATCCCCATGACGGCAGATTCACTCCGTAAGTTTTAAATACATTACTTATGGCAAACATATGAAAACATGACCCCGGCTTCACTCGGTTGATGATTTCAATCGCACTGCAACTATCTGGCATATATCGTTTTCACCTCAAAATACCAACTTTCGTTTCGTATGGTAAAACTGGCGACATCCTGGCAGGTCCTTGATTGGGTTACGAAGTGTCTAGACTAGAGAACGTTGTTCTTGCCCAACAGCAAGTCGTCGTGACGTCACGTGCAAAGTATGAATACAGTCACATTCGAGGCTATGGCTTATTATGGTATCATCAGAGTGGTTACCTAAGAGAAAAGTCCCAGTGCCCTTCATGAAGGCTGATGACTGACAAGCAGCATATTGTTGTAGACCCTGATAATTACAAAAAACAACATGTCAACATCATCTCCTTACTGATGTAATTATTAATGCTGTACAGTTGCTGAAAAGCATGATTGTACAGTGATAACTGATCAGTTGTTTACTAATTTGTTGTCTAACATTACATCCCTGTCCTGGAGTAAAAGTAAACTAATCAGAACCAATATACCCACAGGGTGTTTAGCAGCCAGGGCATCGTCTACTCTCCTCAGTCCGATATTAACCATTTAGCCTGTCGTTGCAAAGTCTCGGAAAATGTATGCGGCTCGAACCAACCATAGGGCAAACAAAAGTGATGTTATGAAAGGTTCCCCTTCCGAATGACGCCAACAACGAACATAAACACAAGAAGACTTAAAGAGGGTGAGACGGCAGCAGGGACATGGAGCGACGCTCAGTGGCCTGGAGGTAGTCTGGGCTTTTAGATAAATTCGCTATTGATTAAGAAAATAATCATAGAAACACTGCAATTGCATTGGGAAGCTTCATGTTGATTTATTTAAATGAAGAGGGAATTTTATATGAAACCACTGAAAGATTTAGGATTCAGATTTAGACATAAAGATTTATTTATGCATAAGATATAGCTTCAGATTCATTATTTTGATTCAGGATTCGATAAGATATAAGATTTAGATTAAGATATAAAATGTAGATTTCGAACATATAATTCTAATTTTCTGAAAAAGTGACCAGAGGATTGCCGTGCACTTCGGAGGGGTGTTCATTTTCCATATCCGGGGAAAATGGTGCAAAGCTCAAGCTAAATCTGGAACAAGTGACAAGTTTTTCAGCAGCAAAAGTTTACAAACGGCCCCCGATAATAAATTTTAAATATTCCTCCATCTAAACCTTCAGACTCTATACCAGGTAGATCCCACCCTCTCTACTTGTTTCTCTCTGTGGACCACCAGGGCCGTACCACTGGGCTCCGTATTAGGGTCCTGTTGCCCTATCTAAGTAACAATATTATAACATGTCTTATATTTGATATAATGGAAGATACAAATTAAACAGGCTTAACTAAGGCAGTAGTTGGTAGATGCTATGCTAAGGTAAAATCCAATGCCATTTGTTGTACATGCTACCAGGACCATTCAGTCACATTTAATTAATTGCGGAGTTAATGATTTGTAATTGGATTAATAAATTAATTGCATTTTTTCACAATTTATAAATCGCAGAGTCACACTTTCTTCCCTTTGCATGTCTTTCAAATCCAATCCACCCTTTAACAGAGGTTTCATCCTGGGATGAACACAGGTGTCATCTAAATGCTTATGATGGTTCCTCTTTATATACCAGGGCCGGCGGGGGCAGGAGACTAAACTAGAAAGGCTTTAAAGGGGAACTATGCAACTTTTTTGGCTTAATTTACATTAAAATAACAAGTTAAGAGTCATTGTGATGTTCTATCACACTTTATGGGTCGATTGGTCGCTGTTTCGACTCCTCCTAGCGCATCTTGGCGGAAAAAGGGAATATGCAAGTTTCGGCCGGCGACCCGCCGCCCACTCTCGCGGGAGTCTCGGGTCTCGCGAAGCACCGAATTGCTTTACAGCACTACAGACCCACAAACACGGAACCGGCTCGATATAGACACACGTAGCGAAAGGATTGTTACATTCTTCATGGATCAGCCAACTAAAAAGCGACAGAGAAACCCAATGTCGGAGAGAGAAAAGGGAGTCTGACCGACAGAGAGGCCAGATATTCCTTCCCTTTGCATGTCTTTCAAATCCAATCGACCCTTTAGCAGAGGTTTCAACCTCTCCAAAATACTCTCCACCATGAAATCTTCCACCTCGCCCGTGGACCCCATGCCTTCTGAACTTCTTAAAGCCTGTTTCACCTCTCTCGCCACACTCATCACAGACACCATCAACTCCTCCCTAAACTCTGGCACCGTTCCCCCACCTCTTAAGCTTCCTGCCGTCACCCCCCTCCTTAAAAAACCTGGCCTTGACTCTGACGACCCCAACAACTTCAGACCCATCTCCTCAAAACTACAGGAAAGAGCTGTCGCAACACAACTCAAGCAATACCTCCTCTCCAATATTAACCTATACGAAGTATCGCACCCTGGGGGACAGAGCCTTCGCCATCGCCGCCCCTACTCCCTCTGGAACTCCCTCCCTCTGACCATCCGAAACTCTGATACACTCTGTTCATTCAAAAGTCAACTTAAAACCTATCTCTTCAGGACCACTTACAACATTTGACAAATCATCCTCCCCCATCTTCCACTCTCTCCTGCTCTCTTAATGTGTTGCCTATTGTTGTGGTGTTTATTTTTTTTTCCTTTTGTTTGATTGTCTGTACTGTCTGTATGTATTCCTTTCTTATTTGTAAAGCGTCTTTGAGTATTTAGAAAAGCGCTATAAAAAACGGATCAATTATTATTATTATTATCCTGGGATGAACACAGGTGTCATCTAAATGCGTACGATGGCTCCTATTTATATACCAGGGCCGGGGGCAAGAGGCTAAAGTAGAAAGGTTTTAAAGGGGAACTATGCAACTTTTTTGGCTCAATTTACATTAACATAACTAGGTTAAGATGAGTCATTGTGATGGTTCTATAACACTTTATGGGTCGATTGGTCGCTGTTTCGACTCCTCCTAGTGCATCTTGGCGGAAAAAGGGAATATGCAAGTTTCTGCCGGCGACCCGCTACCCACTCTCGGGTCTCGCGAAGCACCGAATTGCTTTATGGCACTACAGACCCACAAACACAAGTAGCGAAGGGATTGTTACGTTCTTCATTGATCAGCCGACTAAAAAGAGACAGAGAAACCCAATGTCGGAGAGAGAAAAGGGAGACTGACCGACAGAGGCCAGACACGAGTAAACGTTGGGCGAGCTTCTCAGGAACAGTGTGAACTGAAAGAAAAAGACTGCAAATCGGATGCCGACTTGCCACGGCCTTGTTGCTCTTGAAATTGTAAGTACCCTTGGGTGAACACGTCAGGCTTGCCATATAATGCAATACCCTGCACGAGAGCTGTTAGTTAGCACATATTCGTCAGTTTCAGAACTGTTACGATACGTGAACCTCCATTATAGCTTTAGCCATGTTATACCTTTGGTGTAGTTCCCCGCTTGTAAACATGTTTGTAAAAAGATTGCTTTGTATTTTTTCTTAGTTACAAGTGTTGGCAAACAGCATGAGGCTTGATGACCCATGACGGCTCGGCCTGCCTGCCCCGGTACAACCACCACCCACATCTGAACTTGTGCAGTACAGGTGTCACGAGGAAATCCAGAGAACCCTCAAGAAGATGTTACACAATAGTCGTAAGGCAAAAAACCAACCATGAAGAACTGTCTCTTGCATTTCTTTCAATATCCAAAATATATATTTTTCTAACCAAAGTGTGTATTTTTGAACAAATGGTACAAACATGTTATTTAAAAAAATAGAAACATTTTAAAATCATATACAATTACATTTATGTACAATGATTATTTGCAGGCATTTACACGTAAACGTAAATGTTTCCCTAATCTTCCAGACAGCATCTGCCTATGACAACTCCCACGGGGATTAGCGATACCGTCTCGATCTCTGAATCCATTCCCTATAATTCTGTACACAAGGGACGTAGCCTACTTGAGCAGATACATAAACGTACGATTGATGCGCAAAATGTTTATTCGATCGTATAATGTTGGCCAACACTCTTACACTGATCGTTCTGTTCAACAACCAAAGATAAAACAATTCTAATCTAGGATGTAGCCTAATATGTCAATTATAAAAAAAAATGATGGATTTATTGTAACATACACCCTTTCAAAATGTACAACCTCGTCTACTCTTTATGAAAATCTACCTCGGACATCGCTCCGCGCATTCGCCTGCTTGTTAAAAACAAATGCACATGGCTAGCATAGAAGTGGATGGGGAAGGGTCGTCAACGAGTTATGAGTGTGGTAAAATATCTCCTCCGAAGCTGTAGGAGCTCAATGCGAGCGAAAACCAAAAAACAGCAAAGAGGTGGCCAAAATTGCCTAGTTCCCCTTTAAGACCCCTGGAAAATAGAACGAGCAGATTGGAATAAGTCTATGGTTCAATTCAGTGACAGTAGCACTTTACACAAATTAAACTTTACTTTTTTATTTGAGCATTTTACAGTGAACAAATGATGCGCTATTCCCCACCATAATTCCTTTCACATACGGTTACTTTTCTGATTAGTTAAAACAAAGATTTTCTAATTAACCAATTACCCCTCATCCACACAAAGAACAATTCTTTAACATTGAGCAGTGTTCAACAACCTGTTCACATATGACAACCAAAACATTGTGGTACATGGTTGTATGCAAGTATCAGACACAACCCAAGACACGTAATATGACAAATGAAAAGGTTCTGCATTACGTCAAATGCAGTGTAAACAGAATCGGGGACCAGCTGGGAAGGATAATAAAAAAAAAGGCCCATTAACATTTGGGAGAGTCGATTCAGCACTTACAGATGAGTTTTTGATCTTGGAATGATCCTTCCTGACCATTTGTGATGTCACAAAGGGCTTAATATGAAACTGGACTGTAGGATCACTTCCAGTTCACATACATTCTTATAAAGGAAACGATAACAAAACATGGACTTTCTCACCCATTGTTACAATACGAGTGGAAGTTCAAGTGACTTTTCGTGTAATATGGAATTTTTTTCCACGAGGATAAAACTGAAAGCATGGATTTTAGAAATTAGCACACCCTGCGAAACATAAATTAAGAGTTCCAAAGTGTTTTTTCTGCATGGATATCAAATGTTGAATTTAGTGACCGCAAAGTTAAGGTGTGAGCTGCTTCAATGAATGCACCTCCAAGAGCCACTGGATCACAACAACTGACCCTGGATGTCAAGTCAAGCAAACCCCTTCAAGAAACCTCCTCATACAAACCTGTACAATTTCAGACTATTTTGTAGTTGATGCGGTTCAACCACGAAGGAGTGCCAATGAAGTTCAGGACCAGCGGTAAACATGAATCTCCCAATAGCAAGTCAATCAACCAACAGGGGGCATGGAGTTGGCTCTCGTCTATTCCAACAGTACAACATCACATTTCTCCTTTGATCCTTTTAAAAACAAAACCCAGAGGCCACATCTCTTGAAGATGAAGTGTAAAGCCTTTATTTAGCGGCTGGTTCAACAAAGAACAAATTAAATGAACTTCCCCCAAGCCCTCCCTCCCCAACTAAAAAATCCACCCACAATATTTATGATTAGGAATAGGACCAAATAGTTAACTTATGAAACTGAAAATCCGTAATATGGCCCCTTTTACAAAAAGAACAAACAATACATAAACACCCAGCCCACTTCTTCAAATGACCTTCAGTCCATAATGGCATGACACGCATACGTACACCTACTCAATACTGGTAGTGTTATATTCAATCAGTGGAGTCCATATGTGGCATGTGGTGGCAGCTGGTTTCAGAGAAGCATAACAGCCAACTTGGATGTGGTCAGGAGGATTGATCTGGGGTTGGATGGTGGCCATGTGAAAGAGACCTGTCCGTAACCAGCACTTGTAGCCTTCTGAGCCTGCTCCTCAGAGTTTCTTTGGAGATCTGTAGTCGACTGTGGTCCAAGGAGGCGCACACACACACACACACACACACACACACACACACACACACACACACACACACACACACACACACACACACACACACACACACACACACACACACACACACACACACACACACTCCATTTCCTTTCCAGTCACAAGCAGCCACCAACATTGTCCTCGTCCTAAGTCTCCCGTCAGCAGATATTTATCCGTTTTGCACTTTGTGTCCCCAACCCATCCACCCCCACTCGCCTTCTGTCGGCTTCTCCACAATGTCTTAACACCGCCCCCCCCCCCCCGCGTCTCCAGTGCAGAGGAGGGAGGGGAGGGGCATCACCGCTCTGGCTCCGACTCCAACGCCAGCGCACGCTTGCGCTCGCGGCACTGCTTCTTGTGGGCCGGCCAGTCCCGCTGCTGGCACTGGGAGCCGCAGTACCGCGCCACCTGGCAGCGGCCACAGATGTTGAACTCCCGCAGCTGTGGGGACACAACACACAGGGTGATCAGAGCGGGACAGGTGGGAGGAGCTCACATGCTTAGACGTTGCTATTGCTAATACATATCTATCAATCCCATGTGTGATCCCAGGTGAACATTGAGGATATCCAATACTCAGGGTTCTAATGGAGAACTAGGGCCCAATGTTTTCCACGATGCGGAAATCAGACAGAATCGCGGTATCTGGTACTAAAAGTGGGATCAACTGTTAAACGTGGAATATTACAGAATATGCTAAATATTTCATAATTTAGCAGAAATTTATCAAGAAATAATGTCAAAAGTTGGCCTGATTAATGCAGTAACCTTAATTGTTTAATAATTGTACAATTACAGACGAGTAGGCGTAAATACATGATGCAGTTTTTGATTGCTGTGTTTTGAGAGGGGGGTCGTCAACTCACAACTACTTTGAGAAACATATTAAAGATGCCATCTGAGATGGCGAAGTCCTCTTACAAACGTTACGCGAAAATGAGAGCTGCCTCCAAAAAAAAACTCACTGGCCCGAGTGTTTGAACAACATAACTCCTGAAGAGCGTTCTAAACAGACAGTTCTGAGCTGTCCGCATAAATATTATTATTCCAAAACGGCTCGCTATCGTCGTGAAATTTCACGATGCTGTCGGTAACTGCCTCATTCTCGCTCATTAATGTCCCAATTATGGCAATGTTGTGTGCAACAATAAAATCGTAAAAAACTGAAAACTCAATGTTTCCCATACCTAGACCAATGTGTGGTGCAGTGCCAAAGAATCAACACCAAGCGCCACAAATTGAGTCTGCATTTATTTATTTTTTAGGCAATTTTGAAACATAAATATCGTTCCGTTCATTCATCTCCGCATAGCACTCTTTCATTTTCGTACGCACACGCACAGAGACAAGCGCGCATACATGCCAATGGTGCACGGGTACACTACCACTTTTTGGATCAACCCGCGTATCACTGATACATGCACACGCACTGACAGCGGATTCTCCATCTCCTCTCAACACGCCTACAAAGGAAAACCCAAAGCAGCGGGATATTTGGCACAGTGAAGACGGTCGCGACATCTAGAGTTTACCAATGTTTAGTATGATATACTGTGCTCAACACACCTGCGCAAAATTATTGTTGTCTCAGAAAAGATAATGTTAGCCTCATGAACTCAACCTTATTGATATTGAACATCCCGCCAAGTCAGCATAGACAACGTTGGTAACGCAGCAAATGATGCGATTAATGTGAAATGCGATTATAGTTTAGATAGATTACGGTGTTAGACTGGGCACCCCAAGCCCGTTCTACCGGCGATTTGAATTCGCTCTGCAGCAGGGGCTGGAGATTGGGAAGTTTCCGGGTGGCCCGGTCCAATTTGAAATGAGCAAACGCGGAATGCCCCCCTAATAAGTGTACGCCAAGCTACTGCGAATAAAAAGCTTTCCACAGCTCAGTTGATCTAAATTATGTGAAGCTGGTAACAATTTGAGCAGCCCAATCAACACCAAATGTGACAATCCAAAACAAATCCTAAAACAATGGATTTGTTCTTTCTGGAAGAAGCCAGTGGGAGAGGGCAGACGTACCCTCCTCTCGATGAGTGAGCAGGGCGGGTAGTGACACTCGTAGTAGGTACAGGAGCACTCCTCCTCCTCCACCAGCTCCCCGTTGGCGTTGTAGTAGCGGGTCCGGCTCAGCTCCAAGTACTGCTCCTCGACTGGGTCCGCAGGCACCTGCTGGATGGCCAGCCAGTACAGAGACTGCTCCCTGGCACCACAGAACAAGAGGATCCAATCACACAAAAGACTTTAAAAATACATTTCGCCACAGGTGATGAAATCGTCACATTATTCACCATTAGGTCAGCGCTGACGCCAAGACCCCTGGGGAGCGGAAACGAATACGCTTATCCCAGCATATCGATAATACAAGAAATAAGAGCTCCATTGAAGAGGGCCATCTCAACTTTATATCAATAAATGATGCAGTCTAACCGTTTGACCTGCATATATGACTATTGATGAGAAACATTGAAGACTTTTCTTTATCCTTCTTTTAACCACCATGTGTAAAGCCAACACTGGCGTGCTCACGGCCTGCATACAAAGCATTGAATAAAGCACCCTTAAGGACCTCAGTTCATGTAGAAGCATACAGAATGAGACCAATCTGAGACATGGCATGTGTAGCCTGTAACAGAAGAGGCCGAGAAAAGTTCATTTGGAACACCAGAATGTGAGAATACCTTTGCTTGCTGGAGATCTCCTCTGGCTTAGGGCTCCATCCCGCCGGCACCAGGCGCAGGTTGTCTAGGCGGTTGTCCACAGTGACCGAATTGATATGGACCACTTGGAAACTTGGGGCGATGCCTCCTCTGTGTTTCTCCCTGTGGACACGTCCAATATAGATCAGATCAAACTGATGTTGAGACTGCAACATCATGTTATAGTGGTGGATGTTTATTTTAAACAGAATTGTGCCCCACAACTATTAGTGTGTGCAGCCTTATCCTTTATTACACGTCAGGTGCTCAGTACCATGAAAACTATTGTGATCAGACCCTTGTCATATTTCCCCCTCCTGCCTTTCAGTATAAATCGGTGCTCCTCCTTCGGGGTACCGAAGGCTAACACACGCCGTCCGTTGATTGGTAGACAGAGTCGTCACTTCCGTGCGACAGGCAGATAATAACAAACAAATAGAGTAACCGCATGGTATTTCTGGACAACGTCGAAAGCTTTGTTTATTGAGGAAAATGTCCAGGGCTCCAGAGTGCAAACTACAGACCGGTATCTCTTCTTTCATTCCTCTCTAAAACACTGGAACGTGCCATTGCTAACCATCTGTCCTCCTATCTCTAATCTAACAACCTGCTTGACCCTCACCAGTCAGGCTTCTAGAAGGCACACTCCACTGAGACGGCTCTCCTCGCGGTGACTGAGTCCCTCCGTGCTGACAGAGCCTCGTCTCTCTCATCGGTTCTCATTCTCCTCGACCTGTCCGCAGCATTTGACACGGTGAACCACCAGATCCTCCTTGCCACTTTTGCCGAACTTCGCATCGCTGAATCTGCTCTTTCCTGGTTCACATCCTACCTGATGAACCGCACCTATCAAGTGACATGGAATGGCTCCTTGTCCAAACCTTGCACCCTTGAAACTGGTGTCCCTAAAGGCTCTGTACTGGGGCCTCTTCTGTTCTCCCACTATACCACCTCTCTGGGCTCTGTAATTTCCCATCACTGCTATGCTGACGACACTCAGCTATTTCTCCCTTTCCCTTCATCTGATAAAGCCCTGATTGCGACACGCATATCGGAATGTCTGGCGGACGTCATCACCTGGACAACTGCCCATCACCTGAGGCCTAACCTCAACAATACCAAGCGCCTCCTAATCCCAGGGAAAGATTGCCCACACATGGACTAACTGGTCACCGCTGAGAACATCACTGTATCTCCTTCTCCAACTGCCAGAAACCTTGGTGTGGTATTGGACAATAAGTTATGCTGCGCCACAAACATCACTGCGGTGGCCCGATCCTGCAGATTTGCACTTTACAACATCCGCAGAATCCAGCCCTTCCTCACAAGGGAAGCAGCTCAGCTTCTAGTCCAATGACTGGTCATCTTCCGCCTCGACTACTGCGACTCACTCCTGGCTGGACTTCCTGCCTCTGCGATTAAACCTTTGCAGCGCATCCAGAATACGGCAGCGTGCCTCGTGTTGAACCTACCGAAGTTCTCCAATGTGACCCCTCTCTTCCGGGACCTCTATTGGCTCCCTGTAGTAGCTCGCATCAAATTTAAGACGATGGTACTGGCATACAAGGCAGTCGATGGAACTGCCCCTGGCTACCTCCAAGCATTGCTAAAGCCACATACCCCAGCTCAATCCCTCCGCTCAACTACCTTAGCTGGACGTCTGGTACCGCCATCGCTAAGAGTTAGCAAAGGTCGTTCAGCAAAGTCTCGGTTTTGGGACCTCAGTGGTGGAACGAGCTCCCTGCCATTCTCAGGACCGCAGAGTCGCTCACTATCTTCCGAAAAAGACTCAAGACTCACCTGTTCAGAGTCCACCTTGACTCTGCATAGCCACCCTCCCCCTTCTGGCCACCATTGTACACTGTATTGTATTATAGTACTTAACTGTAACAACTGCAGTAGCTGCCATCATTGCTGTAACACGGGGAATTGGTTAGCCTAGCGATTGTTGTACTTGCACTTAGTTCTATGAACATCCTTTCTGTATCGACAGCGATATATTGTTGCACTTCTTATGACAAATGTACTTATTGCAAGTCGCTTTGGATAAAAGCGTCTGCTAAATGTAAATGTAAAGAAGTTTTCAGTAGACAGCTGTCAGTTTTGGTGAGATGACCTTATACTTAGGAATGCGTGTAAATATAAGCACAGCTCTGACCTGGCACACGGAACGACTCTAGTGGTAGAATAGTGATATTACAAGCAAAAAGCAAAAGCATTTAAGAGTGTCAACGTATGCATGAAGCAATCAACATCCACATATGTCCCATGTTGCCTTTAATTAGAAAACATTAAATCACTCCTACTTTGTCTAATTTTAAAAACAGACAAATTGGTGTTAAACCCTATAAAAGAGAGCTATGAAAAATGTTTTAAATGTAGTGCAATGGCTTATCATGCGTTATTGGAAGACTTGACAAACTGCTATCCGCAGGGAGTGCGTTTTCAAAGATCATGCCGATCTGCTTGACGAGTTGCAGACGACTCACGTCTGTTGGTTGGGACTCCGGACCCAACTGAATTAACTGCATCAGGCGTGGAGGCGTTTCTGAATGCAAATGGTCTGAGCATGAACGTGCTCAGATCATACTTAAGAACAGGTGGGATTTATCAAGATTCATTACTTACTGATGTGCGTACGATTGCCTTACGCACGTTTGATAAATACTGATTTCTTTTTACCTAAGCACATCCTAAATTTCAATTTCAAGAGAGAATTTAGATCCTTTTCTACGCACGGTTGATAAATGAGGCCCCAGGTATTTGTATGATGAACAAACAATTATACTGGCCTGACTTGTAATGTATGGAGTTGGCGCAAGGAGTTCAGACAGGGTTCTTTTAAAAATGTCTAGTTTTCTTCTCTTAAAGAACTTACTTTAAAGAAATAATATTGAGCGGAATAATTTAAAATGCTTTTTGTAACTTTAAAAATTGTCTCAGCAGGTGACGATAGATGAGCATACAGGTGTATATTTATCATCGCAGCTTCAGAAAGTGATCAGCGCCGGCCGCTTCACACACTCGTGCATACAACCCGATGACCACCGGCGCCGAGCGGGGGAATCGAGGTGTTTGCCACCTGATCTGTGGGAAACATTATATACCCCTAATGTAGATGATGTGTTTTTTAGTTCATTACTTCCAGACCTGAACACATACTCTAGAATTGGTTAGACCCTTTTTTAGGACAGATCCTCTACAAACTCCAGTACAGTTAGTAAATCAGCTTATTTTATTCAAGCCTTTCTCTCATGTGATTTGTGACGCTCTTTACACCCACAAGATAAGGAATTCAAAAGGTTCTCTTATGTCCGTCATACGTATCCTCGAATTGACTATTTCTTTCTTGATAACCAGCTTGTACTCTTGGTTCATTCCTGTGACTTGTAGAATATCGTCATTTCTGACCATGCAGGGTAGCCTGCTGCCAAACTGTGTATTTTTCTTCTTTGATGTTGGTTACGTGACGATGTGCCGCGCAATTGACGTTACGCGCTGTACATTTTCTAAAAGGAGCTACGTGGGGGAAACACTGTGCCAATTATTAGTACCATTTAGGGTTGCCGCGGTATAGGGTATTACCGGTGTTGAGGCCAACAGTTTTTTGTTTTTTTTTAGTAATAAAAAGTTTGTCTTTTTATTTTTTATGCGTTTTCATAAAAAACAAAATATTTATATATACACAAACCTAATAGATAGGCTACCTAATAAAGCGTTGGAACACACAAGACCGGTAACCATAGCAACGCCGGAAAACAAACCCTGCGAAGCCTAATCCCTACGAGAGCTCCCCGCGCTACGGCCATCCGGAGACAGAGCTTTATCATTTTATTATATATAAAATTATATACTATAATATATAGCACGTTATAAGACGCCATCACCGAGAATTGGCGCGCTGCCAGACGCTGTCACCGAGCGTGAGAGGAGAGTTGACGGAGAAGATGGCGGTTGACCTAGTTTCAAAGTTTATACTGTTTATACCGGTGTTGACACAAGTGTATTACTCGGTGTGAAAATGTCCACACCGCAGCAACCCTAGTACCATTGCATTTATGGCTATGACTGTTTACATACTTCATTCAAATCAAGGCATTGCAATTTGGCAAATCGATATACGTGGGACTTTCTCAGAAACATTGAAAAACGTCCACACCGCAGACATATTGGCGCTTATCCAGACAAGCGTGTGCTGGCCGCGCTTTTTGTTTGCGTCATCACAAATTTCTGTTACAGCCGTGTTGTTTCGCTGATAAAAGTATTTTGGCCGAAAACCGAAAAATGCACTTTTGGGCCATTTTCGGTTACCGAAAATTGGTGCATCCCTAATTATTTGTAATTATTTTTATTTTAAAAATATATATCAGTCACAGCACTAGGATAGCAAACACCATTGCCATTCAACTCAGTGTCTGCTGACATTCTGCTTAATGTGAAACTCATAACAAGTCGTGCACGTACGCAAGTGTGTGCGGTTTCATTTTTTTTTTTAAGTACCGGTTCGAGAACCATTTTAGCACCGGAACCATTTAAAAAGTACCGTATTTTCCGCACTATAAGGCGCACCTGAGTATAAGCCGCAGCAGCTAAATTGAATGATGTGTACATAGATAAGCCGCACTGGACTATAAGCCGCGGGTGTTTTAATATTTACGTCTCGTAAACGGTCGTTGCCATTTGAAACGCGTTGCCCAAATCAGCGTTGAGCTTGACCGCGACGTCACTGGCAGAGAGCAGTGACGCTTGCACAGAAGCATACGGCCGACATCTTTCTTTATTCTGGGTGGAAATAGTAACATAGTTACGCCATTAAAATGAGTTTATGTAAACATTTTTTTGCGAGAAATGTGCATTTTACTTTCATAATGTTCGCTCGGTGAATGTGAAGGATGTTTGGTTTGAATGGCAACGACCGTTTACGAGACGGAAAATTGCGGCGCGGCCCGGTCATAGAGCCCATAGAGTTAAGTCGGTGGACTCGTCTGTAACCTGTAAAATCCATATATTAGCCGCACCGCTATATAAGCCGCAGACTCGAAAAATGGGGAAAAAGGCGCGGCTTATAGTCCGAAAATTACGGTACAGAGTAGGCACCGGTATCGGATAAAACCAAAACGATGCCCAACCCTAGTCCCACCCCCAGAAAAGAAATAGCCTAAGTCCTGTTTATGTCTCCTCTTGTCTCTTTATAAATGAATAAATGTGATTGAATCTCTGTTACTGTTTTTTTGGTGGATATTCAAATTCATTGCTTGATATTCGATATCTGTTCAAAGTTCATTTCTCAAAAATGAGAGCCCTACTCTAGGATACTTAAGTGTGATTAATTATTACAGAAGAAGTATGGGGCTACCACTTAATCAGAGCCCTTATGCAACTAATAGGAATGCTCACTCAACAGAGCAGATGGACAACCAATCGGAAGCCTCACTCACCAGAGCAGCTCATGCAGGGGTCTTCCTGCCCAGCGGCCTTTACCGATGTCGAAAGCATAGGCAAAGATCTTGGCTCCATTGCCGTCTGCATCTACCTCCATGCGTGCCTAGGAGTCGGTGGATGAAAATCATAGATCATTAGAATACGTAATTGACTAAGGGTGTTATTAAGGGATATTATTCAGGACCAAGCATCAGAAAATGATGTTCCTTGAAAGCCATTGCAACCTCACATAATATCAGTCCATCGCCTTCCTTCACACAGGTTTAATGGGTGGGGTCCCTTTCCCTCACGGCCATGTCGCTGCTGGCTGACCAATTCCTGTACACTCACAAAGTCAAGCCCTCTCAAACTACGGTGACTGTGCCTATTGACGCTGTTTTGGTATATTATATTAATATACGTTTTCATCATTTAATGAACCCCTAATTTTTACTGTATAAATTGGGACCATTATCTTTATGATGGAATATATTAGTGGTGGGCCGTTATCGGCGTTAACGCAAGACTTTTATCAGGCGATAAAAAAAATATCGCCGTTCATTTATTTTCAAAGTTGGGTTGGGAGCTGAGCATAGGCGTCACTTGCGCTGGATGCGTCCCCACCAGTTTTCGTCAAGAATCATTTTGTACCCACCACTTGTAAAAAAAATAAAAACTCGAGTTGAATTATTGTAACGTGAGGGTTCGATATGTGGTGGTGGATCACTCTTTATGAGAATAAACAGCAGGGAGACAGCCGGATGACTTTCTAAAGCGGTACTTTACTTTAATTTTCAACCCAACAACCACAACACTTCCTTGTTCGGACCCATCACGTGACTAAACTAACCAATCAGAAGCTAGAATTTAAACTGAGGTAAACGTGAGGGAATCAGTAGGGATGGGGATCAAAACCCGGTTCTATCTAGGACCCGGTTCCACTTTTTTCAAAACCCAAAAATCATTAACGTTTAGGCTAATTGATATCACTATCGAGTCCCGTCGCTCATTTATTACATTTTTTTGTCCCGTAGGTCCTGTAACGTAATGTTGTGTCCCTCGAGTCACGTCACGGCAAACATGTATTACAAGTAAAACAAGTCAAGTCTGGCGGTTAACTTTACTCGCGGGTATGGCTGAACGGGCAAAAATCATTTATCGTAAAGGGGGAACACAACCTCAATGGCCAAGCACATTAGTATTGTGCATCAAATAAAGGCCAAATACAGCACCTTCGACTGTCTCTGAATTGAAAAGACTCCTCCTGTCTCCTGTTGCACCACAGACTTTGTGGTGCAACGTTTCACGGATTTCCCGTGATCCGTACGGATCAACCCTCACGGTTCGGGACGCAAGTGATCTGCGGATCGGCTGATAAAAAAAAAAGTTGTGCGTTCACGTGATCAGCGCATGCTTAAAGGACAATTCCGGTATTAACAACATCATCAAGTATCGTAGCTGTTGTGTTTTATTTAGCGTTCCGTAAATCCCATTGAAACGGGAACCGGACATGTTTAGGTTTGGTTGTAGTCTTTTCGCTCTGTTCTCCGTATCAACAGTATGACTAGAACCGAGCGAAAAGACTACAAACAACCTCCCTTGCAATGAGCAATGAGTCTTCCAACCGAAATCAATGAATTTACAAAATGCCAAATAAAACACGACAGAAACTGTATTTCGCTACCATACTTGATGAAAAAAAGGAAGATGAGGATGTCTGCATTGCCTTGGGAGAGTGTAGACTCTAAACTCTCCCCAGTCAATGCAGACATCCTGAATTGTAAATCCAGGGTTGGGGATTATTCACTATCTATGTTTTTTTAAAATATTGACAATGCTTAAAGGAAGCAGGATTTCTACCTAATTTTTCACTTCATTTTGTTTTTACACATTTGAAGATTTTATTTAAAGTCACATTTGTCTTGTTATCTTTATTGTTGTTGTTGATCCGAAAATGATCCGACCTGTGACTCAAAAACCGTGACATGATCCGAACCATGAGTTTTGTGATCCGTTGCACCCCTACAGACCCCGTCTTAATCATCCACTCAAAGTACAAACGGTAATCGCACACACAGACATTGTCGCTAGTTCCGTCAGTTAAAAATAGTTATCCAATAGTGAAATCGGTAGCATACAAGCTAGTTATCTTAAAAAGTAAATAAAGTTTCAGATGTGCTGCGTGATGATGTGTTGAGGTTGGCTCAGTAAAACGACGGTTATCGTGATGCGTTCAAATGTAACATACAGAAACGGTAAATTCAGTTTTTGGTGAGAAACATGAGTAATACTGTATTACTCATGTTTCTGTATTAATAATACAATTGTATGGTGCTCTAATCATTTTAGTATATATAATTAAAACTAATGATGTCAATATTTATTAAGAATTACATACTTATTTATTTCCTAAATATTTTTCTTGCGTCGTATTTCCACCAATTAATAGAAAAGTATCGATAGTGGCATCGATAAAGACTCGGATCGTTAAGGAGTATCGACAATGGTATTGATATCAATAAATATTAATGATCCCCTCCCTAGGAATCAGAGGCAGATTCACTGTTAAATATGTAAATATTGAAGTAATAATTGTGTAACCCACCACTATATATAATTAACTGACTACATTTCTAGCAAATTAACTCCAATATAAATTATATGAACTTATTCTACAACTTTCAAATATGAATTAACTTCCAAACCTTACATTATTACACGGCTCTTCTCAATGCTGTAGACTGCTCCATTCACTTGCATGGGCACTTCACAACTTCACAATTATATTTGATAATTCACCGTTGCCAAGTATAATTGACGGCTGTCAAAGTAAACGATTTTTTGCCGTTTGCCATTTTAATCTATATTAATTCCAAAATTAATCTAGATTAAAAAAAATAATCTATGACCACATATACACACACACACACACACACACACACACACACACACACACACACACACACACACACACACACACACACACACACACACACACACACACACACACACACACACACACACACACACACACACACACACACACACACACACACACACACACACACACGGGATGCACCAAAATGAAAATTCTTGGCCGAACACAAACAGTATATACACGCACACAAACCTAATAGATAGGCTACCGAATTTTGCGTTGGAACGCGCAAGACTGGTAACCATAGCAACGCTGGTAAACAAACCCCGTGAAGCCCAACCCCTACGAGAGCTACCCGCGCTACGGCCATCGTGATATTATGTATACAATTATATTATATACTATTATATATAGAACGTTATAAGAAAGACGCTGTCACCGAGAATTGGCCGCTGCCAGACGCTTTCACCGAGTGTGAGGGAGAGTTCAGGGATGCAAACGGGTCAGGACCAAAAAAGAGAGGAATTTCCCATTAACAAATAAGTACATTACAATATCGCGGAAAAGTCAATTTCCAGTAGTTCAACTCCAACCAAGTATTGAGTGCATATAGATGGACATAGTTTTCAGAAGGCCAACATTTCTATATTAAAAATGCTTAAAAAAAAAAAATCCTTTGCAATATTTCCATTTTGGAGATACAGGATTTTAGGTCTTCACTGAATGTTAGTCATAATTATTACTATTACAATAAACTGAATAAATATAGACATGGGATGTTTCATTTCATTCAGTGTGTTATGGACATATAGGCCTATATAATGTGTTGGTTTCACTTTTTGAATTGAACATATTCTACATCGCGGAGGCGACGTCTCTCCTTCACCTCTGAAACGGGGCAGAGCTCCGTGGGAGACACCTGCCTGACACAGCAACGTAGGGAACCATGCATGTCCGCGGCACACAGCTCCACGGACACGCACGGGTGGAAAAACGGCGTCGCCGTCGCACCGATGCACGCGGATACGCGCCGCTTTAACGAGCGTGCATGTCGCGCGTCTACATTGGAAGAGGCTGTTATCAGTGTAATCAGAGACAACCATGAATGAGTTCGCCTCATTTTCATGTGATTGTCACTAGGTGCGTTTCCATCAGCTATTTAGATGCGCATCTAGATGTATCGCATCGGAAAATGATGATGGAAACGCCGTGATTCGCATTAAAATCCCCTGATTCGCACAAAATGAAATACGCTCGCTATGGCCTGGTTGATTCGAATGGGATGGAAACAGCTGTATGCGAATCAAGTGTGACGTAGCGCACTTTCACCCCGACTGCTTCCGGTGTTTGCGGGTCACTCAGAAGACTACCACACTCCAAAAGTCCCTCTGACGCCTCCTTTCCCGCTCATAGGGACGTCGGCGGCGGAGACGGTTCTCTCGCTGGGCCAGGGCATTAATTAAGGCAGCTTGCTGTCTTCTCCTCCTGACAGCCCCTCTAATGGCCAGGACCAACTGCGCCGCAAGATCGAGCACCACTTGAGCGAGTGTAATTAATTACTGAAGTCCTCTCTCCATTGTAAAACATCAAAACACCACATCAAAACACCGGCAGGAAGACGACGGAATGTTTACAGGCTGGTTGCCATGCCAACCCGCGGAAAATATCGCGTGACTTAGAAAACTCGCGCGAATTTGTAGTTTTCACCAAAGTCCGTTCTTTTGATGGAAACACACATGATTCGAATTTCTTTTAATGCGCATTGCCCAGTAATGCGAATCACTTTGGATGGAAACATGGCTTCTGTCAGCCTGAGAGCCTGAGAGCCTGAGACCCCCCTCCTCAAAAACAAAAACTCTTCGGATCTGAACGATTCACACAAGTCACCTAATTGGTCATGAAAAAAGCGAGTTTCGCTTTTCGGCGCGCTGTTTGCATCCCTGAGAGTTGACGGAGACGATGGCGGTTGCAAAGTTTATACCGTTTACCCTCGGCAATACCGGTGTATCACTCGGTGTGAAAATGTCCATTGCATTGATGGCTATGACTGTGTACTAACTTCATTAAAATCAAGGCATTGCAATGTTTGCAAATCGCTATACGTGGGTCTTCCTCAGAATCATTGAAAAACGTCCACACTGCAAACATTTTTGGCGCTTATCCAGTAGGGGTGGGTATTGCCAAGGACCTCACGATACGATACACATCACGATACTTGAGTCACGATACGATACGATATTGCGATATCCAAATTTTGCGATATATCACGATATATCGCGATATTCTACATAGTTCACCGAAAAATGTAAAAGGCATTATGCATCTTAAAATGCGAGTTGTGTACATCAGACGATAGTGATAATTCATGGAACAAACTGAGTCAAAACAATGTAATTCAAATTATCCATGCCATTTTATACAAGTGCAAGTTACAACATATTTGCATGTACAACACACTGTCTGAGGTAGCAGTACAGTGACACCTCGCGGAGCAGAGGTGCGGAAGTCGTACTGGATTTACGTCTGAAACATGATTTATTATTTGAAATTTATTATTATTTTATTTTTTTTAAATAATCGATATTTAAAGGCATACTGTACGATTTCCAGTGATATGCACTTTTTAATATGTTGTTGAAATTGGTTTTTACATCCCGACAGCAATAAATAACTTATGGGCAATGAAAAAGAAGCGAAACAAAAACAAATTCTGTATCGGCTATAAACCTGTTAGAATGCTTCCCAATCGGAGACATTGTACCCGAATCTAAAGAACCAATCACAAGCCTGCGCGTTCTCTCCCCTCTGTGTACGAGCCTGAGCGCGTTCACGGAGGGCAAAGAAAGAACGCAGCCGACCGTTAGCTCAGCTCTCGCTCAATGAGGCAGCGGCAGCATAGCTACCTGGTTGCCAAGTAGCAGCAGCGCTCGTGCACGGCTCTGTGTCGAGGGGTGGGGGCAGGGAGTCCTGAAGGGTGGGGGAGGAGTTAAACGGAACTCCGAAGAGAAGCTAATTTCGAATCATGCTAGCTCTCTCAAATCGTACAGTATAGCTTTAAATATTGAATATCGATATCGTATCGTGGTATAAGGTATCGCGATATATTGCCATATCGATATTTTTGCCCACCCCTATTATCCAGACAAGCGTGGGCTGGCCGCGCTTTTTGGTTGCGTCACAAATTTCTGTTTCGGCCGTGTTGTTTCGGTGATATATATGTGAGAGAGAGAGACAGAGAGACAGAGAGACAGAGAGCGAGCGAGAGCGAGAGAGATGTGAAGCCAGCCACCCTCCTGAGAAAACTCATCTCGGCCGCTTGTTCCCGTGATCTCGTCCTTTCGGTCATCACCCATCCCTCATGACCATAGGTCATGAGCCTTGCGGCTCAGCTCTCTTTTCGTCACAACAGTGCGGTAAAGCGAACGCAATACCGCCCCCGCTGCTTCGATTCTCCGGCCAAACTCACGCTCCATCGTACCCTCACCCCGAGGTACTTGAACTCCTTCACTTGGGCTAAGGACTCATTTCCTACCCGGAGTAGGCAAACCTCCGGTTTCCTGCTAAGAGTCATGGCCTCAGATTTAGAGGTGCTGATCCTCATCCCAGCCGCTTCACACTCGGCCGCCATCCGATCCAGTGAGTGCTGAAGGTCACAAGCCGATGATGCCATCAGGACCACATCATCTGCAAAGAGCAGTGATGAGATCCTCAGACCACCGAACTGCAATCCCTCCCCACCACGACTACGCCTCGATATCCTGTCCATTAATATGGACAACAAGATTGGTGACAAAGGGCAGCCCTGGCAGAGGCCAACACCCACCGGGAACGAGACTGGCTGCAGAGAACCCGGACACAGCTCTCGCTTTGGGAGTACAAAGATTGGATGGCCCTGAGGAGAGACCCCCCACCCCATACTCCCGCAGCACCTCCCAGTTTCTCCCGGGGGACCCGGTCACATGCCTTCTCCAGATCCACAAAACACATGTAGACTGGATGGGCATACTCCCAGGCCCCCTCCAGGATCCTTGCGAAAGTGAAGAGCTGGTCCGTAGTTCCACGTCCGGGGCGGAAACCACATTGTTCCTCTTCAATCTGAGGTTCGACGATCGGCCGAACCCTCCTTTCCAGCACCTTAGACTTTACCAGGGAGGCTGAGAAGTGTGATACCCCAGTAATTGGCACACACTCCCCTTTTTGAACAGGAGGCCCACCACCCCAGTTTGCCACTCCTTTGGCACTGTACCCGAATCCCACGCAATGTTGAATAGGCGTGTCAACCAAGACAGCCCCTCATCCAGCCAGATATGCCATAACATGTTTACATGTTATTTTTGATTTGGTAACATTTAAGTTATTTGTATTGTTCATGGCTCGGGCGACATTTTATGTTTTGGCCCTTCAGTTGAGTTCAAAATAAAATGGATACAATGAAATAACAAACACTTGACTTTATTTTAATTGGTTGTTTAGATTAGACTAATCTGAAATTTGTCGAAAGATTCATTAGTGGCAGCACTAGTCCATATCTGTTGAATACCCAAGATCTTTCTGTTTAAAGGTCCCATAACATGCCACCAGGTGTGGTGGGATTAGCTGTTACAAGCCATTTTGGAAATCTGCCCCTTATGACATCATAGGTGGGCGTGTCCACCTACATGTGTGACTGATAGGTGAGCAACGTTTGCTACAGTCCACTGAGTAGGCCAATAGACTGATCTATCCAGCACACATCTAGGTGGACACTCCCACCTATGATGTCATAAGGGGCAGATTTCCAACTTGTAACGGCTAATCACACCACACCTGGTGGCATGTCATGGGACCTTTAAAAAAGTTTATATTCTTTGAAGCTTGAGATGTGTGATTTTTTAATACACCACCACAGCAACAGTATGCAGTTATTAATGTATGATATCAGGAGGTTCCAGAGTCGGTCATTATTGAAACCTTGTCAAACCCGGGGGAACTCTGCCTAACTGATCTGTTCCGCTGATCATTAGCCAACGAACGTATCTCAGTCTCAACAATCTGATGCAATACTCTTTTTGACTAATTATATCTCGTGCTTCAAAACTTGAAGCAGGAGCAAAAGTTTAATAGAAAAGTATGTTTGTATTTTTAATGGTATTTAATATCAATACCCTAGTATACTTTAATACTGTCCAAGCCTATTGTCCTTAGACAACGGTTAACACTAACGGTTGCCCGCTTGCACGGGGCAACTAAAAGTAATATTAGGGCAAGTTGAGATTGAGTTCTGGTTGCCCGAACGGGCAAGCAGATTTTTGAGTTTTTTTTTTTAATGTAAAGGCTATTTATTCAAGTGTTTTTAAAAACTGCCGAACAACCTTTTTTTTCCGCTAAAATCACACAAAATAGATATATTTGCAATTAATCAATGCGCTGTCTTTCCTTATCTCGGACAGCGAGTTAACAGCAAAGCATCGCTTCAGCGCCAACATAGCCCCGCCTCCTGTCACTCACTCGCAGTGCGGTCTTTAGCGGTTTCGGCACTAGTCTTAATGCTCTGTGTGACATTGTTAGCTAAAGGTTAGCCAACAGAGCTAGCATTTAAAGTGCAGTGCCTCCGCGAGCGGTTTAGGTAGAGAAGGAAAACGGAGTAGTGACGGAGGAGTGCGTTTGAGAAGTACTTTGGATTGAGGCAAATTACCAAGGAAGGTCACAAGACTCATAAAGTCAAACACATAACTGTGCACAAGCACAGCAATAGCAACCTTTTTCACAAAATTGGACCTGCACAAACTATATATTATATAAAAACTGAGCCTCCTCTGATTCCGACAGTCAAACTGTCGAAAAAAAGGTTTACATTTGTGATTTTTGTCCACAAAGTTGAATATGATGGCATAAAACCACCATAAACAGATAATCCAGTGTCTGGCCCAAATTTTCAACTAAACATATAATCAATGCCTTAGAGAAGGTTTCTGAGGAAACGTGTAAATTGCCTTCAATCAGAACACATGTTCTTAAACGCAATCTAGTGGCCATGTGTACTTGCAGAGTGTTTGGCATGGTGTCATTCTATTATATTTGCCCTGAACTTAAAATAGAGGTGCTGTCAAGTGTCAAAATTGTAAGATATCTACCCGTTTGTGTATCATAGAATGACAGTAATACCAACTGATAATTATTTCAGGTGGAAATGTAATCTTCCACTTGTGCAGTGTTCCAGCTTTATTCACGCTAACCAAGTAGAATACACATTGAATATTTTAGTTGCACAACAATCTTTCTATTGGCACCAAGATGACATATTAGAGCCCTTGCAGTTGTCGAAATACTCCATTTACTATGGGTACACTATTTTCTGAAAAAAAATATTTTCCCCTGGTATCGAAAATGGTATAGAATATTGTTTTTTTTTCCCCTGGTATAGTATCAAAGTTAAAAAATCCAGTATCATGACAACACAACTGTAAACATGATTGTGGTTATTCAGTTAGACCTACAAGAAATGCCAAAGTTAAAAAAGACATATCTTTGTTTCTTCCTTGGACATTTATGTGCAGTTGCATAAAATACTGATAAAAGCATGCAGGTCTACATATAACAGGATAGCTTTAAAAGGTTGCAACGGTGGACTGAAATCACTTCATGGCACGATGTGGCCGTTAGATAAATAAGTAAACGAAGAAGTTTGTTGTTGTTTTTTAAACACGTACATGTGTGGAAGGTAACTATCAGCTTCAGTCTGAGCTAGGATGATGTTAGAGCTATAATATTTCAGCTTTGACTTAAAAATGAATTGCTCACCTGCTCAGAGTTGAATCAGGTGGCGATTTACACCGCTCCAGTCCCGTTCTTGCATTTGTTTAGTTTACATTTAATGCCTACAGCCAGTGTTGAATACAGATCATATATACTCAGTACTGCAGCTTACCTCAAAGGCATAGTTTTCCACCAGAGGTATGTCCTGCTCATCAATTAGTGTGTATTTTGTCTGGAAAAGGAAAACAACAAAACAGGGTCATGATAACAAAACCTGTTGTACAAAAATAAAAATAGCATTCTTACCTAGAGAAGAGAAACAGTTATTAAATAACGCTATTTTTAAATGCAAGTACATGGACATCACACAAGTGAAGAAAAATAAAAAGCCCCCCTTCGTGGCGGCAGAGCTGCATAGCACCCAACACATTGTTTGGACATTAACTGACTCCTTCCAGAGAAGAAACGTGCATCGACCCTACGGGAACCAGTAGCTATTGGGAGGGAGGAAGATAATGTTCCTGTGAAAACCTGGGGACTTCTATTCAATTTATTGTTATAGAGACTAGTGATATTTAAAAAGGTCCCTTGACATGCCACCAGGTGTGAGTGCAATGTTACAAGCCGTTTTGAAGATCTGAATCTTATGACATCACAAGTGGGCATGTCCACCTGTGTGATGGATAGATCAGTCTACCCAGTGGACCGTAGCAACTATCCATCACACATCTAGATTGGCACGCCCACTTGTGATTTCATAAAGCTTATCACACTCACACCTGAGCGGTTTCCCAATGTGAAGGAAGCGTGCTCAACGGTTGCCTTTTTAAGGTTGCCAAGTCATAGATTGCGACAAGCACTGTTCCAATGTTGAGAACACTAGGAAATTCTCGCCCTTTTCACGTCCTGTTTTAGAGAATTCCGAGATTTTTCAAGGATCCTCGACGAGCATAAAATACCCACAATCCTCTGCGTTCACACGCTGCACGGGATATTAAAAATTTAATATTTTGTGCCGTGTTGCTTTTTATAGATTTATCATGTTAAAGCAAATCATGAAGCTTAAAAACCTGTGCCAACGTTTTTGCAACTTAATGATACGTTGCTATATTTTGCATGGGCGTAGCTGGTGTTAAACACCACTGTTACCAAAAACAATGTCAATTTACTCTCACAAGATTACATTATTTATGTATAACCATTTATGTTTGTGTTGTATCTTTTCTTTTTAGAGTCAGCCCAGTAAACAGACTTTTGTGCACCTGAGGGTGGCGAACAAATTTGTTTACCGGTGGAAGGTATACTGCCATTAATGGCTATCGGTGAGAAGCTCTTGGGGGATCCAATGTTGTTAAATAAATGCACCACGTATCATTTGCAATGTACGTATATAATTGTAATTTACTTATGTGTTCATAGCACTGGTAGATGGTAGGTACGTATGAATGAATGAATCAGATCAGTTAAATAATATATCCAAATAAATACATGTTTAGCAACACTTTCTTTGTCTTTTTTCTCCTGCATAATACTGTAGTAATTAACCATACTGTAAACTTGATGCATAACTTGCACTTAGTTTTATAAAAAAAATTAATGGATTTTTTTAATAAACACGATTCGATCAAACTTCGACTTCCTCAAAGAGGCTCCATGCGAAGGAGACATGACCGCATTCATATAGACAAGTCAAATAAATATCGATCAGCTTGATTGCTGCCATGTTTTATTCCTAAACGCACATGTGTTTACAAGTGGAAACGCAGTATTAAAAAGCAGAGGCGGAAGTGCTTCCACACTAGCAAGTCGGTCCAAAGTTCTAACGTTACAAACGCTGGGCAGCACTCGAGCCAGCGCTCTATCTCATCTCCATAGGACGCGACCAGTGTTCTAGCAAGGCTGCAGCCTTCACTTGGGAAACAGCCCCGGTGGCATGTCATGGGACCTTTAAACAGTTTCAATGTCCACGCGATCCCGGCTACGAAACGCATGGTAATACGTGATTACGTTATATATATGTGCCAATTCACGCTTTGTTACAGTTTGGCCCAACACTGACAATTAATACTCTTAAATATTGTGCTGTTGATATGCCGCCACTGTGTTATGGTTATGTCATTACCATAGAAAAAAATGATAACAGATCAGTCTGTCAGACCAATTATTAGTTTACTTTCTAGATTACAGCAGAATCGCTGTAGTTTGCAAGTCAATAATGGTTATAGTCTGCATAAAGTCAAATCGAGGAAAGGTTCAGAGATATTAGCAATGAAATTAGACATGTAGCCTACAATAAACCGGCCTCAGACATCCCAGATAGTGAACGTCGATCCATAACAGGAGTCATTGTTGCTCGATGGTTGAATTTAACCCATGTCGTTAGCGACAAGATAATGTGCATACAAATGCAACGCCGAAGTGCATGTCAAGATTATTATGCAACTTCAATAAAAAGCAAATCACTGGGGACCAAACTAGTTGCCCCTGCAATGGAGTCAATATAAAGAATTGCTTTATAGCAAAGATTTAAGTCGTCATTCCCCTTAGTGGTCCACACATATTGTAGTGTTCCACACGTAGTGGTAGTGGTCCACAGAGGAGAGCGTTTAAAGCATCACAGGTAGCTAGCTAGCCACAGCTAACATCAACTTTAAGTAAAATGCCAACCCGATGCAAATGCTCTATAAGAAAGCAGTGGCATATTATACCTTTTCTTAAACTATAACTAGACTGAAAAGAGTAGAGCTTGTATCCATGGGTTATGGTTCCCATGTACTGCATGCATTATTGTCAGGGTTAATTATCCGCTAACGTAAGTTGCTATTTAGCTAGCCAACGCTAGCTTTGCAACGCTGTGCCTGGCGGAGGAAAAGCCGACATAGTGCGGGGTATTAACAGCTCCTCACACGGTCTATACATCTTGAACCGCATGTCACGACCGTTGTCAATGTAAGCCGTCCTCATATTAGCCGTTGTTAGACTTTCACCACTTCAGGAGGTCTGATACCGCCGGGCCCTCCCTTGTCGCACATGGCAGCCTGGTCCAGCTCACCTTCCCGGCCACACGGCCCAGTCGAACGATCCCGAGCTTGAAGTCCGACATCGGGAGATCAGGCGGTCAGTGGACGAAGCGGATGTTCAGCTTCACCGTTTTCCCGTTTCCAACTCGTCAGGGCGACCCCGCAGCCCCGATAAACAACCTGTCTGGATGGTGTGGTGGTTGTGGCTCCAGAAAGAACCGGCCGACACACCGCTGGCGGAGGAGAGCCGAACAACGTTTAATGGGCGGGACAAAACGCCTAAATATCACCAACCAATAATACCCTAACCCTAACGAATGGTTTTACATGTGTGCAGTTTGACATCAGCCCTTCATCTCCGCAGACCAATAGGATACAGAGACATTTGCTAAGGCCCTTCCCATTAAATCAGAAGCCAATCACATGCTGATGACGGTTTCCTCTCAACGTCAATAGTCGTCGGAAGTTTTGGCGCTAAAGGCGCGATCATGGTCCTGGTGGTGATAACGAGGCGGCTGATTATTTTTTATTAAATAAAACGTTCATGTTCCGCCATGTTCATGTGCGTCACTAGTAAACCATGTCACAACTGGGTAAGTCTGTTATCAAAATCTACCCCCAGTTGCCGAACGGAAGTAGAATCATAAGAGCGTCATGAGGTCTCAAAAATGTTTTCCCCATAATTTCCAGCGATATGAACGAACTAAAAATCCCTGTCCTGCTTTAGTGTTGTCTTGGGCCCAATCCTGTTACACCCCTTGATCCAAACCCTTAACCCTACCCCTACGAAATGGGACAACAACCCTTCAAGGCCCAGTTACACTACGTCATTAGTAGTCATTGCAGAGTTTTGATCTTTATTTTAATTTTAATTTGATCTTTTCATACAATATATTTCACTTGAACTTCACTGTATAGTTTGAATGTCTTAGGAATGCAACTTTACCCACATGGAAAAACACGATATGATTAGAAATAATATTATTCATGCTCACAATCTGTTAGAAACTGCAATATTGGACTTTATTTTGGATCAAACATTATACAAGATCAACATAATACATAAAGCCAGAATAATCATAGAACTTGAGGTAGTAGGCCTATGCCATCCATGTAAAACATAAATATCATACAAACAAGAATCAGTGATATAATGGAACTACTGCACATTACAAAAAGGCATCAACCATCACATTTTATCAATAACTCTTTCAAAGGGGCTCAACAAACGGTTGGTTTTAAACCATCAGTGGATGGTTAGTATTTCTATGTTCCTGGGGGTTGGGGGGGTTAAGGGCTGGTTATGATCCGACATTCACACAACACATGGGGATGACGACCCGTTACGTCCTTGCGGACCCTCTTTGCGTCCACCGCAAGGGCCTGACGCGCGACTCCAAAAAAATGTTAACCTTCCGTCGAGGCGACGCAGCAGCAAGGGCTGTGATTGGTCTGCTCACTAAAACCCGTCACAGAACCAAAACAGGTTCACGATTGCGTCGAAGCATCTGCATGGTCCTTTTGTTGCGTGAATGTGGGACCATATCAGCCCTTTAGGGCTACCAATGCAGAAGAGGTGCTTGAGGTGGAGGGATGGGCTCTGTGATGGCAGCGGCCTCAGTGATCTCCTGAAAGAAAACATAACAAATAAAAAGGAATTATATGGCAGAACTGGGTTATATGGCCACATTTTATGGACAATATATAATAACTGATAGATAGATATTTCCACCAAAATGAATGAAAAAAAGACGCTGGTTTATAAAAAAAAACACGATATCACATTGCGCCCAAATCTCACCGATGCCGAACGGTGCGCGTCAAACCATCCGCCCCATTATTTCCGACGTACAAGCACGCACCGGCGGCGAAGACAATGCAAAAATAATGAGCAATGACAGTAAATAAAGTGTGTAAAGTGACTGAACTGTAAACAAAGTGCCCGACATTACATAAAGTAACTATGAATAAATGTGACTATCATTGTAAGCACAAGGATCATGGGCATCATGGCCATAATGTAGGCCTATTCATAAACCAACCCGTTTTGTACAAAATGGGACAAGGTTAATGGGCCCGGCAGCTCCCTGGCCGCGGAGTCGGCGGCCGGTCAGCCGGCGGCAGTGCTGCGAGCCTGCGGCGTGAGTCCGGGAGCGCTGCTCCTGGAGTTTTGGTAGCCTAGTTGTGCTTGATATAAAGAAAATCCCTATCTAACATTCAAATGGCATAATCATAATGTGATGGTCATCATAGTTTATTTCATGATTATTAACAAAGTAAACACTTACATTTGTGGTTTTCTATCCTGTCGCATCTTTTCACCCACCACCTTATTTTTCTTGATTTTCCATTTTCTCGCAAGGTATTGTGGGAGCAAGTCACACCTGTAGTGTTGCAAGGGTGCCCATCAAAAATTTTAATTCAAGGGGATGTAAGCCCCCCCTTCCCCTTCCCCCTTCCCCCTCAATAAAAATGGGACGACCCTTTGCTGAGCTTGAAGGCGTAACAGCGAGGCATAGGGTTGAGATTATGCTTGGAACAAAGGAATGAGACTCAGCCTTGGTTTTCTCTTTCACAAGACGTTAAGAAATAGAAATAAGAAGCGATACTATAGAGGGCCCAGAAGCGAATCTTTTTCCCAAACAGGTTTACCTATTAGCCTACAGTAAAATCCTGCCTCCTGATTGGTTCAGAGGTATACGTCATGAATATTTCGCGCGCGTGTGGACTTAACAGTTACGCTGGCCACAATAGTGTTTAAAGTGTACAAAATGTGTGTGTGTGTGTGTGTGTGTGTGTGTGTGTGTGTGTGTGTGTGTGTGTGTGTGTGTGTGTGTGTGTGTGTGTGTGTGTGTGTGTGTGTGTGTGTGTGTGTGTGTGTGTTTGGAGAAAGAGTAAGAGAGATACGGAGAGAGAGAAAGAGAGGGTGTGTGTGTGTGTGTGTGTGTGTGTGTGTGTGTGTGTGTGTGTGTGTGTGTGTGTGTGTGTGTGTGTGTGTGTGTGTGTGTGTGTGTGTGTGTGTGTGTGTGTGTGTGTAAGAGAGAGGGAGTTTGTATGTAGCACATGTGTGAAATAATTGTGTATTTTAAGTGAACTCTTTGTCAATAAAAACACGAGATATAGAAATATATCTATGTGGACAAATATACAAACCAAAACATGAATTTGCTACCTATATGGTATATGCGTGTATATGCTGCGCATGTGACTGTGTGTGTGTGTGTGTGTGTGTGTGTGTGTGTGTGTGTGTGTGTGTGTGTGTGTGTGTGTGTGGTGTGTGTGTGTGTGTGTGTGTGTGTGTGTGTGTGTGTGTGTGTGTGTGTGTGTGTGTGTGTGTGTGTGTGCGTGCGTGCGTGCGTGTATGTTTGTGAAAGAGAACTTGGAAAATGTGCGTACCTCTATCACACCCAAAAAGGATACCAATCAACTATACACTCTTACTGAAGCCTATGAACATACACATACACATAATAAAGCGCATGACAAAAAAAATAACACGCACACACACACACAGATTGAGAGGACTCATAAATTATTATACCTACGCACATAAAACATGAGAAGCAAAACATACATCATTAGACTTTTTTTTATCAACACAAATTCCACAGACACACACACACACACACACATACACACACACACACGATTTTTGTTATTGGGGGCAGCGAAGGGAAAATTAACTGAAAAAAAACACACACAATACAAGCTGAACTCACAGAGCACTACACGCAAACACAGCAACTTGTGTTGACCAATTCACACAACACAAACAAAAATTACACGCACAAACATGCACCAAGAAGAGCAACCAAAAATGTACACAAACACACAGACACACACCCACACACGTGTATACGAACATATAAGCAACAAATGTATACACTACCTGTCAAGAAAGAGTGTACAATAGGCATACACAATGTTTATGAATTATCTTTATCAGGATGGTCCTTGAGGACAAAAGATGGTTGGGTTGGGGTGAAAGTCACCGTACATGACATCCCAGCATATCAGTGGTTCTTAAGTGTGGTTCCTTTGTGACAGAGGAACCTGGCCAAAGAAAAAAAAGGACATAAAATAAAACATACATGCTCTACATGTGTCAAAGACATGCTTTTATATTAATATATATACTAAGTGCACATCATGCTGATTCATCTCCTAACATGAATAGCTGATTTTTTTTTTATTTTTTCACACTGTTTTATAGATCTTCAAACTTACATTCTCAAGATCATCCATCTTAAATCGTGATCAAATTTGAGCTTTCAACAATTCTTGCTTCAACTACAAACAGTGGGTACATAACATTTGACCTACTTTCATGAATTTAAACTTGATATGACATGCATAGGATATGATTTTACATTCTCTGTTATTCAAGATACAATCCTATTTCACTGCCTTTATCAGTGTAACTAAATTTGAGACACAGTCCATGGAAATGTAGGCCTATATTAACGGGGGGGCACATGCATATTAGGAACACAAGCTGATAACGATAATGCATACAACACTGATAAGAAATAATGTTTATAATGTATTGCGTCTATCATTAAATAGAACCACAAATACCGCATATCATGTGTGTTAAATCTTCTTTGCCGAAATTTTATTTGAGGACTCAGTGTTTCTGAATTTGTCGAAGAAAACCTTATTCCATGCTTGAATCAGGCCATATCATTTGGCCATAAACTGAGCCATTTCAAGTTTGAAATGCATGTGCATCTGTCTCATCGGAGACTGCAGACGCGCTGTCAAAATATCATCTCATCTCATCTCATCTTCATCCGCTTATCCGGGGTCGGGTTGCGGGGGCAGCAGCTCAAGCAGGGGGCCCCAGACTTCCCTTTCCTGAGCCACATTGACCAGCTCTGACGGGGGGATCCCGAGGAGTTCCCAGGCCAGTGTGGAGATATAATCTCTCCACCTAGTCCTGGATCTTCCCCGAGGTCTCCTCCCCGCTGGTCGTGCCTGGAACACCTCCCAAGGGAGGCGCCCAGTGGGCATCCTTACCAGATGCCCGAACCACCTCAATGGGCTCTTTGCACAGCTCCACTACTTCCTGGATTTAGTGCTGCTCCTTTATTTCCTGTCTTACATTACTGGACAAACTGATTAATCCAGGTGTGTCTGAGTAGTCACAATGGTCAGACACACCTGGATTAATCAGTTTATCCAATAATGTAAGACAGGAAATAAAGGAGCAGCACTAAATCCAGGAAGTAGTGGAGTTGGAGTGGAGCCCATTGACTCCTTTCTATGCAAAGGAGCATCGGCTCTAATCCGAGCTCCTCACGGATAACGGAACTTCTCACCCTATCCCTAAGGGGAGAAGCCAGCCACCCTCCAGAGAAAACTCATCTCGGCCGCTTGTACCCGTGATCTCGTCCTTTCGGTCATCACCCATCCCTCATGACCATAGGTGATGAGGATAGGAACGAAGATTGACCGATAGATCGAGAGCTTTGCCTTGCGGCTCAGCTCTCGTTTCGTCACAACGGTGCGGTAAAGCGAACGCAATACCGCCCCTGCTGCTCCGATTCTCCGGCCAATCTCACGCTCCATACCCTCCCTCGCGAACAAGACCCTGAGGTACTTGATCTCCTTCACTTGGGCTAAGGACTCATTTCCTACCCGGAGTAGGCAAACCACCGGTTTATCGTTTTTTTTTCAAATATCAACTCGTCAGATTCAATTGCCCTCATGGCTCTTAAAGGGGATGGGAGCTGGCACTCCCATTGGTTTATGGCACGTAACGCCTAAACCACACCTACGGGTAATTAGGCACAAAGCTACTTAGATTTTGTTCGATTAATAATCATTCTTGTCAATACATTTATTCTAATTATGTATTATTCTTACTGAAATCTATGAAACATGTCACCATATGCAATATGCATGAAAGGCCAATCAGTCATACTAAAACAATCATCATAGCCCAGAATTTCAAGAAGTCGGCCTACATCCCAATTTTCACAATATTGGAGGTCAATTCATAAACCAGTTGACAGCAGTTACTAAACAGTTTCCAAGGAATCCTTTTAACAGTCATAGCTATAGCTTCGCTGGACAATTCGTATTCTTGGACGACATTTTCTGACGAGCTGTTCATACCGAGTCTTGTGTTGGCATCGGTAAAAAAACGTGAAAAGATTCACCCATCCATTTTTTGCCTTTTTTGCTTCAACACGAAATGTCACTTTGGTGAGCTGTTTGTATTTTTCTAGCCACATTTTAGCATTATCTTGCGCAATGTGTCCATGTTTATACCTTGCACAAATCAAATGGCAATTCTACTCTCATGGGCCTCCAAGGCATTTACTTAGGTGAAGCGGGAAACAGGCTGCATGGAATAACATTTTCTAACCCCATGACCCCCAAATTTAATAATCTGTTCCTTTTTCTATTATGAACATATCCTGAAAGTTTCTGTTAGGCTTTCAGTAGAAAAGGATCCAATCGCAGACAGAAGGCTTGGTTTCAAGAACTTTCACAGAGTTTATTTCCAGCAAGGCACGGGTATCATACAGGCACGATCCGACAGAGACTGAATGGGCACGCTGAGCTTAAGTAGCCACAAACCAATCAACACACATTAGTAACAGGTGTGTTCACAAACTCAGGAGATATCAGCAAACCAAAGAAAAGCAGGAAGTAGCAGGGTGGAGTCGAAAGTACATTGCAATCCAAAACAAACAGAAAACACCACCAACTGACCTACAAGTTGTAAATAAAAATAAAAAACACATGTTGCTGAAAAAACAGGAACTTAAATATCAGGATCCCTTACAGTACCCCCCCTCCTACGGACGCCTCCTGGCGTCATAACTGGGGGAACTGGATGTTTCTCTAGAAAGTCTTTAATGAGTGAACGGTCAAGAATGCACGACCTGGAACCCAGCACCTCTCATCTGGACCATAGCCCTCCCAGTCCACTAGGAACTGGAGGCCGCAGCCCCGGCGACGAACATCTAAGAGCTGGTGAACAGTGAAGGTCTCTGAGCCTTCAATGATTCGTGGTGGGGGAGGGGGCTTGGGGGCGGGGCAGAGCTGGTTCAAGACAAAGGGCTTAACCCTGGAAACGTGGAAGGTGGGATGGATGCGGCGGAGGTTGGGGGGGTGCTTTAGGCGGACAGCAGCGGGGCCTATAATTCTCTCAATGGGGTAAGGGCCAATGAAGCGGGGTGCGAGTTTCCGAGACTCCACCCTGAATGGAATGTCCCGGGTCGACAGCAGGACACGCTGTCCCACACGATAGGGAGGAGCCATCGAGCGCGGTGGTCTGCCTGACTCTTCATCCTGACCGAGGCACGCTGCAGAGCTGTCCGTGTGCTTCTCCATGTCTGCCGGCAACGGCGGACGAAGGCCTGGGCTGAAGGCACGCTGACCTCTACCTCCTGAGCAGGGAGTAGGGGGGGCTGGTAGCCGAGACAGCATTCAAAAGGGGAGAGGCCTGAGGAGGCAGATGGGAGGGAATTAATTGAATACTCAACCCAAGGTAGCTGGGAGCTCCAGGAGGACGGTCTCTCAGCTGCCATGCAACGCAAAGTTGTCTCAAGCTGTTGGTTTGCCCGCTCCGTCTGGCCATTGCTTTGAGGATGGTTACCCTGAGGACAAAACTGACAGAAGAGCCAATGAGAGTGTGCAGAAGGGCCTTCCAGAAGTGAGACGTGAACTGTGGCCCTCTGTCGGAAACCACATCCACAGGCAATCCATGGTATTTGAACACATGCAGCATGACTAAGCTTGCAGTCCTCTTGGCAGAGGGGATCTTGGGTAAAGGAACAAGATGTACTGATTTGGAGAATCGATCAACAACTGTGAGAATAGTGGTGTTACCATCAGACGGTGGGAGGCCAGTAACGAAATCCAGAGCAATGTGAGACCACGGTCTCCTGGGGATGGGTAGGGGCTGCAACAGGCCGGAAGGGGGTTGCGTGCACAGACAGAACAGGCTGAGACAAAGGCACGAACATCACCTCCAATGGTAGGCCACCAAAATCTCCGGCGGATGAAGGCTTGGGTGCGCCTAGCTCCGGGATGGCAGGCGAGCCGGGAAGAATGACCCCACTGCAAGACCTGGGAACGGAGAGGAACAGGGACAAACAGGCGGTTGACAGGGCACTGACTGGGAGCAGCATTGTCCGGTTGGGCGGAGCGCACCAGAGACTCTATGTCCCACTGGACTGCCCCAACAATACGGTGACCAGGAAGGATATTCCTCGGTTCCTCTGGGCTGCTTGGAGGCAGGGAAGATGCGGGAGAGGGCATCTGGTTTGCCATTCTTTGATCCGGGACGGAAAGATAGGGTGAAGTTGAATCGGGAAAATAAAAGGCACCAGCGGGCTTGGCGGGAATTCAGACGTTTTTGCTGTGCGAATGTATTCAAGGTTCTTATGATCAGTCCAAACCAGAAAAGGAACACTAGACCCCTCTAGCCAATGGCGCCACTCCTCTAGAGCCAACTTAACAGCTAGCAATTCTCGATTGCCAACGTCATAATTGTGCTCCGATGGAGTGAGTCGATGGGAGAAAAAGGCACAAGGGTGTACCTTCCCATCCTTGGCTGAACGCTGGGAAAGAATGGCTCCAACACCCACATCTGACGCGTCCACTTCCACTATGAACTGGCGGGTGGGGTCAGGCTGTGTCAGGATGGGGGCAGAGGTAAACCGCCTCTTGAGATCTTGAAAGGCTCTCTCCGCAGCAGGTGACCAGGCAAACTGAACTGAAGTCGAGGTAAGGGCAGTGAGAGGGGCAGCCAACCCTCTGTAGTTTCTGATAAACCGCCGATAGAAATTAGCAAATCCCAGAAAGCGTTGAATTCTCACGGCGGTGTTGTCGGTTTGGGCGCCAGTCAATGACTGCTCTCACCTTCTGTTTGTCCATCTCAATGGCCCCGCAGCAGAGATAACAAAACCCCAGGAAGGGAACAGAGCTGCGGTGGAACTCACATTTCTCTGCCTTAACATAGAGTTGATTCTCCAGGAGGCGCTGGAGAACCTGGCGGACATGACGAACATGGTCAGTAGGGGAGGCGAGAAAAAATATCAAAATGTCATCTAAATAGACAAAAACAACAAACTTATTTAACATGTCTCTGAGGATGTCATTAACTAGTGCCTGGAAAACAGCTGGGGCATTGGTGAGGCCAAAAGGCATGACGAGGTCCTCATAATGACCGGTTGGGGTATTGAAGAACGCGGTCTTTCCATTCATCCCCCTCACGGATCCGAACCAGGTGGTAAGCACTCCGGAGGTCCAGTTTGGAGAATATGGTTGACCCATGGAGTAGCTCGAATGCGGACGACATGAGGGGAAGAGGGTACCGGTCCTTGACAGTAATGTCATTGAGACCACGATAATCAATACAGGGACGAAGGGAGCCATCCTTCTTAGCAACAAAAAAGAATCCTGCCCCCGCAGGGGAGGAAGAGGGGCGGATTATGCCGTTAGTCAATGACTCCTGAATATACTTCTCCATGGACCCATATTCAGGTCGGGAGAGGGAATAGAGTCGACCCCTGGGTGGTGTCTTACCCGGCAGGAGGTTGATACCACAATCATAGGGGCGATGAGGGGGAAGGGCAACTGCGCGGGACTTACTAAACACGGTCTTGAGGTCCATGTACTCAGAGGGAATGGCCGACAAATCAGGGAATTCACCAGGGAGAACAACCACGGCAGGGACGGGGACATGAGCTTGGCAAAGGCAGAGTGACAAACAGGAAGGACTCCAGCCCAGAACCTTGTTGCTGACCCAGTCAATGTGAGGGTTATGTTTCCTCAACCAGGGACGACCAAGGACTAAGGGAGCGTGAGGGGACTCAATAATGTGGAGCTAGATCTGTTCACGATGGTTGCCAGAAACTAGAAGGGACACAGGAGCAGACACATGGGTTATATCAGCAAGCTTCCTACCGTTCAAGGCATTGGCCACTAGGGGTGAATCTAAAGGAAGAATCTGCCAGTCCCAATTGAAAGGCTAGTTCTAGTGTCAATGAAATTCTCATCAGCTCCCTGAGTCAATGAGAAACGGTGAGTGGTTGCTGCTGACCAGCCCACTCTATTGTAGCTGGAAGCAGGACCGGAGGAGGACTTGAAAGAGGGTTAGAGCTCACCAGTTACTCCTCGTTTCACTGATGAGCACCTCCTTTTGATGGACAAGAATCGGAGAAGTTGGCCAGACTGACCACAATACAGGCACAAATTGCCAATCGAAATCTCCGCTGCTTCTCTGTTGCTGTGAGGATGATAGCGGTTTAATCTGCATTGGCTCTGGAGGTGTGGATGAGGTGGATGGCAGGGCTGGCCAGGCCGGATGAGGAGCTGCTCCACCAAGGCTTCTTGAAGATCTCCACTTGCGGCGCTGCTGCTGCAGTCGGGGAGTCCACGCGGATAGCCAGGTCAACCAGAGCATTGAAGCTGGCGGGGGGTTCCTGGGTAGTCACTTCATCCTTTATGGTCTCTGAGAGACCATTGAGAAAAACGTCGAACAGAGCGTCTGTATTCCATCCACTAGAGGGAGCCAGAGTCCGGAAATCTATGGCATAGTCCGACACAGAGCGATTTCCCTGGCGGATAAGCAGCATCTTTCCCGTGCGCCTCTCTCTGCCGTGTTTGGAAAGATCAAACACCTTCTTCATTCTCTTCAGAGAATGTGGGAGAAAGAGGTTGCAGAAGGTCTCCCTGGCTGACCAGACAGCGGTGCCCCACTCTCTAGCTCGGCCGGACAACTGGGTAATGACATACGCCACTCTTGCTTGGTCGCGGTTAGAAAGCTGACGTTTTGTAGTGGAGATTAGGCTGCGCATTGGGCTAAAGAAAGAACGACAGGTACCTGGCTCCCCTGAATTAGTGTTCGGGAGGGGGCAGACGGGGCTCTGAGACTGAAGGGTTGGGCCGTGGTACGACGGGGTCCAGGGGAGCTGCTGCTGCTGGAGGAGCCCTTGGGACTTGGAGTTGTTGAACCTGGGCTGCGAGCTCAGTGAGCCCAATTGAGACGGCCGTCACTGTTCTCCCAATCTCGTCCAGTTGCTGCTGTTGTCTCCCCAGAGCGGTGCCATGGTGTTCGAGGACCGTCTTCCACTGGCTGAGTTCTGCTGGATCCATACTGGTCGGATCGTACTGATCGTAAACCTGTTTGGGAATAAAGAACCTGAAATGGCCAGGGTCCTAAAAGGAAAAACACCAATACAACTAAGAAAATAAGAAGCCTGTAAAAAACACGAAGCAGGGGTTGCTTGTATTTAAGGGAAGTAAAGCCGGACCTATTAAGAAAGGGACAGCGGATTAAAACATGGTGCCCATTCATTCCTATGAAAACCTTTTTTTTCTTTATAGGTCCATAGTGAAAACTGCTTAATGACGCAGCAGGGCAACATCATGGACCTATTAATGAAAGGACAGCAGATTAAAAAATGGTGCCCATTATTCCTATGAAAACCATAGACAAGATGTCTATGATGAAAACTGCTTAATGGCGCATGGCAACATCAAGGAGAGATTTGCTTCCGCATCATGGGATTCTAGCCACGCCCTAGTGCATGACGTGCCGGATGCAGAAATATTCTCCTTTTTCTTTAGCATTGTAGCATCATAAGGGAGAGGTCTGAGCGAGCACAGACGCATTGTTTACCGACCATGAAAGTATAAATCACTAACCCCCCAATGATTCTCTATATGTGATCTTTAAATTACACTCCTCCTGCCATCTGGGCAACAATTATTATTTAACAATTATTATTATTTAACAATTATTTATATTATTATTTGATTAGTTTGTCCCTTTTTGACCTTATAAAGAAAAACACCTTGTAGCCCATTTAGATTTTAATTTCTGTAATTTAAAACAAAAATCATAATTACCACTCTCATATATTTTTCTGTTCCTGAAACGAGAATCAAATGAACAAAAATATACACAGACCCATTAGCTGGTGTACCCAGGGAACTTACCGATTCAGTCAAGATGTTAGGAAGTGAAGCAGTCTGAAATGATCCACATGGAACCATGGACCTATTATAAGCCATGGAACCAGCAAGCAACACATTTTAAATCAAATAAAATGATTATAAAACTAATAATCATGGATTAAAGCAAGTGCGGAAGTTTATCTTCAGTGTGATTTTAAACTCTCATGATGAGCAGTTCCAAAATAACAGATATGAGGGTGCCAGTCCCACTTCAGGTGTTAAAAACAAGTAATACTGAAACTGAATCTCAAACTGGATCCTGAAATATATTTATCGTGAAATATTATCCGGGGAGAGGGCTGTGGCAGCAATCGATGGAGGAGGCAGTGAGGTGTGCAGGAAGACAACAACTGGAGTATGGTGGACAGGGATCTGATTCACAGAAATACAATTGTGAGACTTTTTTTATTTCAACATTCAGAGAAAATCTACGACGGAGTATTAGGGCCACATTTAAGAAAAAAAAAAGTCACAAACTTCGAGAATAAAGTCGTAATTTATGAGAATAAAGTCGTAATTTATGAGAATAAAGTCGTAATTTACGAGAACAAAGTCATAATATTACGAGAATAAAGTCATGATATTGTGAGAATAAAGTCGTAATTTATGAGAAAAAAGTCATAATATTCTAACCTGTTGTTTTAGAGGAAGACAGTTGGTAAAATGGGGGCTGTGGAGGATTTTGTGGAGTTGTACTTTAGGATAGGTTTCACAAGCAAGGAGATACTTAATCTTGTTGGCACTTCACGATCATGTCACATCATAGTATTAGACTTTAAAAAGTATGCAAAGAAAATGCATCTTCTTCCGGGGAGAAGACCAGACGGGACTCGGGGAGGAAATAGTCTGCTGATTTGTGGAGGACGCGGGGAAATGG
>OLKM01002885.1:23830-51294 GCA_900291075.1 Melanogrammus aeglefinus | reverse complement strand
AGAGAGAGAGAGAGACAGAGACAGAGAGAGAGAGAGAGAGGGAGAGGGAGAGGGAGAGAGAGAGAGAGAGAGAGGGGATGAGAGAGAGAGAGAGAGAGAGAGAGAGAGAGGAAGAGAGAGAGAGAGTGTGGGGGGGGAGAGAGAACATGAAGGTGAGATGAAGGTGGGGTTAGGGTGGGGTTAGGGTGGAGGTGGAAGTGTTGTTACCTGTGCAGTGAGGCTGGTGTTGGTGGTGTTCTTATGGGTGGGGTCTGGGGGGGCCCTGGGGTCCGGGGGGCCCAGCCCGTCTCCGGGTGGGGCGGCGGCGCCGTTGTGGGGCAGGTGGTCGTCGTAGCGACGGTAGTACTGGGCTGAGACGGGCTCGCTCCGGTACCCGGGGGGGAACCCACTGGAGCCCTCCGTCGATGAGGCCCTGTCTCCCTGTCTGCTGGACAGACAGCAAGGTGGTGAGTCAGACAGGTAGGCAGTCAGACAGACAGGTAGTTAGACAGATAGGTCGTTAGACAGACAGTTTGTCAGTCAGACAGACAGGTAGGCAGTCAGAGAGCTAGTCAGTCAGACAGACAGGTAGTCAGTCAGAGAGGTAGTCAGTCAGAAAGACAGACAGGTGCTCAGACAGACATGTGGTCAGTCAGACAGACAGGTGCTTAGACGGACAGGTAGTCAGACAGACAGATGCTCAGACAGACAGTCCGACAGACAGGTAGTGAGTCAGACAGGTGGACAGACAGACAGGTAGTCAGCAGACAAGTAGTCAGCCAGACAGACAGGTGGTCAGTTAGACAGGTGGACAGACAGACATGTATTCAGACAGACAAGTAGTCAGACAGACAGGTGGTCAGACAGACAGGTGGTCCCGGACCGTAGGGGGTCCTCAGAGTCCTGGGGGGGGTACTGGTCCCTCAGCGCGCGGGCCAGGAGGTACAGCCCCCCCGCCGCCAGCAGCAGGACCCCCAACACCGCGCCCATCGCTATGGCGACCACCAGCGGCTCCGACACAAACTCCTCACAGCGCCGCCCGCGGTACCACCAGCGGCCCCCCTCGGGACACCTGCACACACACATTATACACACACACACACACAATATACACATTATATACCCACGCACACATTACACACACACATTATACACACACACACACACACACACATTATATACACCCACACATTATGCACACACACACACACACACACACACACATATACTCACACACACATTACACACACTTATTATAAACACACACATTACATACACACCCACCACCCCCTCCCATACCCCCCCTCACCTGCAGACGGCGCCCCTCCCGGGGACGAGGTCGCAGCGGCCCCCGTTGAGGCAGTAGGGGGGCGTGGCCTGGCAGACGCTGCTGCAGGGCAGCCCGCCCACACTGTGGAACCCCGCGCTGCACACGCACTCCGCCTCCCCGGAGCCCGGGTTCACCGCGCAGCGCGAGAACGCGTTACAGGGCTGGAACTTACAGGGGTCCGCTCGGTCCCCTGGAGAGAGACACAGCCAGACGGTCGGAACCGGAAACAGACAGTCAGAACCGGAACCAGACGGTCGGAACCGGAAACAGACAGACAGAACCGGAACCAGTGGGTCGGAACCGGAACCAGACGGTCAGAACCGGAACCAGACGGTCAGAACCGGAACCAGACGGTCGGAACCGGAAACAGACAGTCAGAACCGGAACCAGTGGGTCGGAACCGGAAACAGACGGTCAGAACCGGAACCGGACGGTCAGAACCGGAACCAGTGGGTCGGAACCGGAACCAGTGGGTCGGAACCGGAAACAGACATTCAGAACCGGAACCAGACGGTCAGAACCGGAAACAGACATTCAGAACCGGAACCAGTGGGTTGGAACCGGAACCAGACGGTCGGAACCGGAACCAGGCGATCAGAACCGGAACCAAACAGTCAGAACCGGAACAACCAGTCCGAAACGGAACCAGCCAATCAGAACCGGAACCATAACACAACCATTCAGAACCGGAACCAACCAGGAACAACACTGCAAGTCCGAACTGGAACCAACCAGTCCAAACAGGAACCTTATACTACTACAGGGGTCCATAAGCAGTTCTCTGTTCATAGAGATGATGTCTGCTTGGCCTCAGACAGATAAATGCAAGGCAATGCTAGCACTGAACCTGCCCCTGACGGCTTAGCACTCAAGTGTGGTGGTCTGAGCATGCTAACACCAGGGTTAAGTGCGAGGGGATTAGCTTACTGCCTGTCTGTCTGTCATCCAACTGCCTGTCTGTCTGCCTGTGTCTCTGTCTGTCTGGCTGTCTGTCTGCCTGTCTGTCTAAAGCTGGGCATACACTGTGCGATTTTTGGCCCGATTTCGACACAATGTACACTCGTGTGACTTTTTTGGAGATCGGGCCGAATTTTGGCTCAATCGTGCGCCGCGCATCGTGTAGTATACATGGGGTAACGACAAACGATTAAGCCCTCCCGACCACCTCCCGATCGATCGGATGAAAATCAAACTTGTTTGAAATCTGTTTCCCCGTCGAGATGCGTTTCCCCTAGTCCCCTCTTTGTCTGTTACGGGGGCTGCAGGAAGGGGGCTGCCCTGTCGAAACAGAGACTCTCCCACTGGGTTGTGGATGTGGTCTTGAATGCCTATAGGGCACAGGGGCTCCCTGTGCCCTTGGCCGTTAAGTGCCACTCTACCAGGAGTATGGCTACATCATGGGCTGCCTTGAGGGGGTTCCACTTCAGGAAATTTGCTCGCCGCGGCTACATGGTCCTCATCATGTACGTTTGCCCGATACTACAGGGTTAATGTCGCTGCTCCTCATCCTGTGGCGACGGCTGTCTTGTCGACGGTTTCGAGCCCTTGATTGGGGAGCCACTCTTCGTGACCTTTTGGTATGATCATACAGTGCTAAAGCACCGCCTCTGGCGGTCAGTAGGAATGAAATAGAACGATAGTTACGTGTGTAACTACGGCTATGAATTCCGGATGACCGCCAGAGTCTCTGCACTCAGACTTCTCAGATTCCGCGAGAAGATTACCAGTTGGAACAGAACCTCGGGTGACTCACGGAAAATATATAGACTTTCTCGGGTCACCCAGGTGTCACAGGTGACTTTTTTGGTATAATTACTCGACCTGCGCATGCGCGAGATGGAACATCCAGTGCTAAAGCACCGCCTCTGGCGGTCATCCGGAATTCATAGAACCGTAGTTACATACGTAACTATCGTTTTGAACCTTAGCTCTCTCCAAAGTGCCTCTGTGGTACGAGCACAGACGCTCGTGGGCGGGCTTTTTGTGTACGTGCGCTCCTTCGCCGCGCGCTTCTTCGCCCTTCGGGTAATTTCGGACGGGGGCGGGGACTAGGGGAAACATCTCGACGGGGAAACAGATTTCGACAACAGTCCGACCGAGTCCGACGTGTCGTGTAGTGTGTGCAGTCAGATCGCAACCGATCATCGGATCGTACAGTGTGAGAACAGGAATCGTGAGCTGCGACGTTTTAACCCCTGCGATTCACTCGCACAGTATGAGCAGCAGCTTATTACCGCGATTGAAAAAATCGCACAGTGTATGCCCATAGCTTAAGGGCACCCACCCGTCTCCACGTCCAGTGAGGTCCTGTCGATGGTCAGGTCCATGGTGTGGTAGGCGGTGGCGGCGAAGTCGTCCAGGATGAGGTGCACCACGGTGGCCACAGCCCGCGGCACTGGCCCCCCGAAGCGCAGCCGGCTGTTCACCACCACGCTGCCGTTCTGGAAGTTCAGGATCTCCAGGTTCTGGAAGTTGCTGAGGTTGGACTGCAGGTACGGCACCAGCTGCAGAGGAAGACAGAGTTATAGCATGCTATCTAACGCTAACCCAGTCAAAACATGGTGGCTAAGGCTAACGCTAACCTAGCCACAGTACGTTTGCTAATGCTAACCCAGTCGTAGTTTGGTATCAAGCACTAACGCTCACCCAGTCATAGCATGGTGGCTAAGGCTAACCCAGTCATAGCATGGTGGCTAAGGCTAACCCAGTCATAGCATGCTAGCTAACGCTAAAGTTAACCCAGTCATAGCATGCTAGCTAATGCTAAACCTAACCAAGTTATAACATGCTAGCTAACATTAACCCAGTCATAGCAGGCTAGATAACACTAACCCAGTCATAGCATGGTAGCTACGGCTAACGCTAATTCAGTAATAGCATGGTGGCTAACGCTAACACAGTCACAGCATGCTAGCTAAGGCTAATTGTAACCCATTCATAGCGTGGGGGCTAAGGCTAACACTAACCCAGTCATAGCATGGTGGCTAAGGCTAAGGCTAACCCAGTCATAATGTGTTGGCTAGGGCTAACCCATTCAAAGCGTGGTGGCTAAGGCTAACCCAGTCATAGCGTGGTGGCTAAGGCTAACCCAGTCATAGCGTGGTGGCTAAGGCTAACCCAGTCGTAGCGTGGTGGCTCAGGCTAACCCAGTCGTAGCGTGGTGGCTCAGGCTAACCCACCAGGTGGAGGAAGCGCTGCTCCAGGTCCCGGTACTCTGCAGAGCTCTTGTTGAACAGGTCCGTGGAGAACCTCATGTTGGTGACCCTGAGGCTGAAGAACACCGACAGAGCCCTGCCTGGCGCCGTCGGCCGGGCCACCGCCTGCTGCGCGGCCCCGGGTTCCTCCGGGAGCCCGCTGCCCTCTCCGTCCAGGGGCCGGGTCGGGTCAAAGGTCAGGTCCCCCTCCGGCCCTGAGGGGGGGACCCCGGCGGAGGGTCTGAACCCCTGGACCCCTGGGCCGGGCGGCCCCATGGGAACGCCCTCGGTCTGGTTGTTCACAGCCCAGCCAGAGTGGGACGTCATGTCGTCATGGTGACGAGGCTCTGGGAGCTGGTCACCGTGGAGACGAGACTCGTCGAGGTCGTGGTCAGTCGAGGCGGTCGTCGAGGCGGTCGTCATGGAGAGGAGGCTCCCGGAGGTTCCCCTCGTCTTCCGGCACCGCGTCCGACACGCGCGTGAACGGGGAGTCCATCTCAGGGGACAGGGAGATGTTCTGCTCAGCGGTCACCATGGCGACCGGTGCGGTCGTAGCAGTAGTCATGGTAACCAGCATGACCTCGTCCTTGACCAGGTCCTCCGGGGACAGGTCGGCCGGGGGTCGCGTGGGCGACACCGGTTGGGCCCCGCCCACATGGTGCTCCGCCAGAACCTCAAAGTCCTCCTGCTGGTCCCCGTCTGGCTGCAGCAGGACGGGTTCTACCTCCACCTGTGGTTCCACCTCCACCTCTGGTTCCACCTCTGCCTCTGGTTCCACCGCCGCCTGTGGTTCCACCGCCGCCTGTGGTTCCACCGCCGCCTGTGGTTCCACCGCCGCCTGTGGTTCCACCACCGCCTGTGGTTCCACCACCGCCTGTGGTTCCACCGCCGCCTGTGGTTCCACCTCCGCCTCTGGTTCCACCGCCGCCTGTGGTTCCACCTCCACCTGTGGTTCCACCCCCGACCTGTGGTTCCACCTCCACCTCTGGTTCCACCTCCACCTGTGGTTCCACCTCCACCTGTGGTTCCACCGTCGCCCCTGGTTCCAGCCCCTCCGTGGACAGAACCTCAGGGTCCGGCTGCGTCAGCAGAGGAGGCTCTGGGGCGGCGCTGGGTGGTCCCTCACTGAGGGGGCGGTCTAGACCAACGAGAACCTCCCTTGGTTCTGAGGGAACCTCCTCTTCAGAACCATCCACTTGGATGTTCTGAGGCTGAGGACCGGAGGAGGAGGGGTCTTGAGTAAAGGCCGGGTCTGGAGGTGGGAAAGGTTCTACAGAAGGAGCAGAAGGTTCTAGAGAATATGTAGAAGCTTCTGTAGAAGGAGTAGAGGGTTCTAGAGAAGGGGCAGAAGGTTCTAGAGAAGGAGTAGAGGGTTCTAGAGAATGAGAAGAAGGTTCTAGGGAATGAGCAGAAGGTTCTATGGAAGGAGCAAAAGGTTCTAGAGAAGGAGTAGAGGGTTCTAGAGAATAGGGAGGAGGTTCTGTAGAAGCAGCAGAAGGTTCTAGAGAAGGAGCAGAACGTTCTATAGAAGAAGCAGAAGGTTCTAGAGAAGGAGCAGAAGGTTCTATAGAAGGAGTAGACGGTTCTATAGAAGGAGCAGAAGGTTCTAGAGAATAGGGAGGTGGTTCTGTAGAAGGAGCAGAAGGTTCTAGAGAAGGAGCAGAATGTTCTATAGAAGGAGTAGAGGGTTCTATAGAAGGAGCAGAAGGTTCTAGAGAATGAGCAGAAGGTTCTATCGAAGGAGCAGAAGGTTCTAGAGAATAGGGAGAAGGTTCTAGAGAATAGGGAGGAGGTTCTATAGAAGGAGCAGAAGGTTCTACAGAATAGGGAGGAGGTTCTGTAGAAGGAGCAGAAGGTTCTAGAGAAGGAACAGAAGGTTCTAGAGAAGGAGCAGAAGGTTCTAGAGAATGCGCTCCGGTTGAGGGGAAGGGTTCCATGAAGGAGAGGTCTTGGGGACGCCCCGAGGCCTCCAGGGTCCGGCCCAGCATCTCTCTGTGCCGCTGGGCCATGGTCCACAGCACGGGGGGGCTGGGGGTGCTGGTGTAGCGCGGGTCTGAGCGGAGGTCCTGGGTGATCACCACCGGGCCCTGAGGGGCCCCGGTGGGTTCTCCTCCCTCCTCTGGGGCCTCCTCCTCCAGATCCGGGGGGGGGAGGACCTCGTAGAAGGCCCCCCCCCTGGAGTCCAGCTGGGGCGTCCAGGCCTCCAGGCCGCTGCCCGCCCCGTCCCCCGAGGAGCCACCAGAGGCCTCCGAGGGCCCAGCCGAGGGCCTCGGGGTGGGGGGCCTCGGGGCGGGGGGGCTGCTGAAGAGGAAGCCCTCATCGTCCAGGCCTCCAGCATCTAGGAACCAGGAGACAAGGAGGTGAGGCAGGGACCCAGGAGACAAGGATAGACATGAAACCAGGAGGAGGAGGAGGAGGAGGTGGAGGAGGAAGAGGAGGAAGAGGCGGTGGAGGAGGTGGAGGAAGAGGAGGAGGAGGAGGAAGAGGAGGAAGAGGGGGAGGAAGAGGAGGAGGAGGAGGAGGAGGAAGAGGAGGTGGAGGAGGAGGAGGAGGAGGAAGAGGAGGTGGAGGTGAAGGAGGAGGAGGAAGAGGAGGAGGTGGAGGAGGTGGAGGAAGAGGAGGAGGTGAAGGGGGAGGAGGAGGTGGAGGAGGTGGAGGTGAAGGAGGAGGAGGAAGAGGAGAAGGTGCAGCTGGGGGAGGAGGAGGAAGAGGCGGTGGAGGAGGGGAAGGTGAAGGAGGAGGTGGAGGAGGAGGAGGTGAAGGTGGTGGAGGAGGGGGAGGAGAAGGTGGTGGAGGAGGTTGGAGGAGTGGTGAGAGGGAGGAGGAGAGGAGAGGAGGTGGAGGAGGAGGAGGAGGAGGAGGAGGAGGAGGTGAAAGTGGGAGAGGTGGAGGTGGAGGAGGAGGGGGAGGAGGAGGTGGTGGAGGAGGAGGAGGAGGTGAGAGGAGGTGAGAAGAGGAGGAGGTGAAGGGGGAGGAGGGAGAAGTGAAGGTGGTGGAGGAGGTGGAGGTGAAGGAGGAGGTGAAGGAGGAGGAGGAGGTGAAGGTGGAGGAGGAGGTGAAGGTGGTGGAGGAGGGGGAGGTGGAGGTGAAGGAGGAGGTGAAGGAGGAGGAGGTAAAGGTGGAGGAGGAGGAGGTGAAGGTGGTGGAGGAGGGGGAGGAGGAGGTGAAGGTGGTGGAGGAGGAGGAGGAGGAGGAGGAGGAGGAGGAGGTGGAGGTGTTGTGGGTGCTCTGAGTGTAATAACATGTATATCGTCTGTTCTCCAGACCTCACTTACTGTTGGCATTAAAGCTTCCTGCTCCGAGGTCATCCGTCCAATCAGGGACAGGGGGAGTGGCTGTGCTCTCGTCCAATAGGAGCACGTCGTTTTCACTGCTCGCCACATCGGAGTGTTTCCCTTTCCAGGGGTCAAAGGTCTCCAGCAGGAAGTTGTCCTTTGTGAGGACGCCCTCAGCGCCTTCCACTTCCTGTGACGCGGCTCCGCCCACTTCCTGTGGTGGGGCGTCCGGGGGCCTCTCTGCCGCCAGGACGTTTTCCTGCAGAGCCCACGTCCTCACTCATCACCTTGTCTCCTACCGCCTTATCTCCTACCACTACCCACTCATCACCTTATCTCCTACCACCTTATCACCTTAACTCCTCCACTACCCACTCATCACCTTGTCTCCTACCCACTCATCACCTTGTCTCCTATCACCTTATCTCCTATCACCTTATCACCTTATCTCCTCCACTACCCACTCATCACCTTGTCTCCTACCCACTCATCACCTTGTCTCCTCCACTACGCCCTTATCTCCTCCAATAACCCTTACTTAAGGCCTGATCCTAACCCTTAACTCTCAGGTCTTAGGGTAAGGGTAACCCTTACCCTAAGGCCTGATCCTAACCCTTAACTCTCAGGCCTAAGGCCTGATCCTAACCCTTAACTCTCAGGCCTAAGGCCTGATCCTAACCCTTAACTCTCAGGCCTTAGAGTAAGGGTAACCTTACCCTAAGGCCTGATCCTAACCCTTAACTCTCAGGCCTTAGGGTAAGGGTAACCCTTACCTTAAGGCCTGATCCTAACCCTTAACTCTCAGGCCTTAGGGTAAGGGTAACCTTACCTTAAGGCCTGATCCTAACCCTTAACTCTCAGGCCTTAGGGTAAGGGTAACCCTTACCATAAGGCCTGATCCTAACCCTTAACCCTCAGGCCTTAGGGTAAGGGTAACCCTTACCCTAAGGCCTGATCCTAACCCTTAATTCTCAGGCCTTAGGGTAAGGGTTACCCTTACCTTAAGGCCTGATCCTAACCCTTAACTCTTAGTGTAAGGGTAACCTTACCTTAAGGCCTGATCCTAACCCTTAACTCTCAGGCCTTAGGGTAAGGGTAACCTTACCTTAAGGCCTGATCCTAACCCTTAACTCTCAGGCCTTAGGGTAAGGGTAACCCTTACCCTAAGGCCTGATCCTAACCCTTAACCCTCAGGCCTTAGGGTAAGGGTAACCCTTACCCTAAGGCCTGATCCTAACCATTAACTCTTAGGCCTTAGTGTAAGGGTAACCTTACCTTAAGGCCTGATCCTAACCCTTAACTCTCAGGCCTTAGGTTAAGGGTAACCCTTACCTTAAGGCCTGATCCTAACCCTTAACTCTCAGGCCTTAGGGTAAGGGTAACCCTTACCTTAAGGCCTGATCCTAACCCTTAACTCTTAGGCCTTAGTGTAAAGGTAACCCTTACCTTAAGGCCTGATCCTAACCCTTAACTCTCAGGCCTTAGGGTAAGGGTTTAGGGTAAGGGTAACCCTAACCCTAAACCAGACTGGGGGGGGGACTCACCATCAGGCCCGGGGCGCCCCCCCAGCTCCCGGGGGGCTCGGAGGACGGCAGGACGTTCTCCACTGGAGGGGGGGCAGAGAGGGGAGGGGCTGGTTTAGTGGGCCTGATACTAACCCTGACATAACCCCTGACCCCACCCTAACCCCACCCTAACCCCACCCTAACCCCACCCTAACCCTGACATAACCCCTGACCCCACCCTAACCCCACCCTAACCCTGACATAACCCCCCAACCATAACACCCTGACCCCACCCTAACCCCACCCATAACCCCACCCTAACCCTAACCCTGACATAACCCCTGACCCCACCCTAACCCCAACATAACCCCAACATAACCCCTGACCCCACCCTAACCCCATCATAACCCCACCCTAACCCTGACATAACCCCTGACCCCACCCTGACCCCACCCTAACCCCTGACCCCACCCTAACCCTTCCATAACCCCACCATAACCCCACCCTAACCCTACCATAACCCCACCCTAACCCCAACATAACCCCACCATAACCCCACCATAACCCTTACCCCACCCTAACCCCACCCTAACCCCACCCTACCATTAATCCCACCATTACCCTGACCCCTCCTGACCCCACCCCCCACGGTGGTCCGGGCCGTACCGCGGTGCGGGGCGGTGGCGTCAGGCTGGGGGGCGGTGCGGGGGAGGGGGTCCCGGTGCAGAGCCTCTGTGATGTAGTTCCTGTAGTCGGTGATGGTGTACACCACGGTGGGCTGCTCCGCCCGATACGAGAGCTCCACCCCCGCGTTCAGCTGGGTGACGGAGTCCAGGGTGTGGCTGCTGACCCCCCCGCTGTCCACCTCCAGGATGACGGCGTAGTGGACAAGGACCACCAGACCCCTGGACCAGAACCACACTGTGACCCCCAGAGAACCACCCTGTGACCCCCAGAGAACCCCACTGTGACCCCCAGAGAACCCCACTGTGACCCCACTGTGACCCCCAGAGAACCCCACTGTGACCCCCAGAGAACCACCCTGTGACCCCCAGAGAACCCCACAGTGACCCCCAGAGAACCCCACTGTGACCCCCAGAGAACCCCACTGTGACCCCCAGAGAACCCCACTGTGACCCCACTGTGACCCCCAGAGAACCACACTGTGACCCCCAGAGAACCCCAATGTGACCCCCAGAGAACCACACTGTGACCCCCAGAGAACCCCACTTGTGACCCCTCAGAGAACCCCACTGTGACCCCAGAGAAAACCCACTGTGACCCCCAGAGAACCCACTGTGACCCCCAGAGAACCCCAATGTGACCCCCAGAGAACCACCCTGTGACCCCCAGAGAACCCCAATGTGACCCCACTGTGACCCCCAGAGAACCCCACTGTGACCCCCAGAGAACCCCACTGTGACCCCCAGAGAACCCCACTGTGACTCCCAGAGAACCCCACTGTGACCCCACTGTGACCCCACTGTGACCCCCAGAGAAACCCACTGTGACTCTCAGAGAACCCCACTGTGACTCCCAGAGAACCCCACTGTGACCCCCAGAGAACCACACTGTGACCCCCAGAGATCCACACTGTGACCCCCAGAGAACCACACTGTGACCCCCAGAGAACCACACTGACCCCACTGTGACTCTCAGAGAACCACACTGTGACCCCCAGAGAACCCCACTGTGACCCCCAGAGAACCCCACTGTGACCCCCAGAGAACCACACTGTGACCCCACTGTGACTCTCAGAGAACCACACTGTGACCCCCAGAGAACCCCACTGTGATCCCCAGAGAACCCCACTGTGACCCCCAGAGAACCACACTGTGATCCCACTATGACCCCCAAAGAACCCCACTGTGACCCCAGAAAACCCCACTGTGGCCCCAGAGAACCACACTGTGGTTCTTTGGGGCCACAGTGGGGTAGACCCCTTGACCAACTATCACCTCCACCACCCCCACCTCTATCAGTACACAACTATCACCACCTCCATCACCTCCTCCATCACTTACCTCTCCAGATCTTTCTGAGGTCTAAACAGAAGAAAAACAGGAAAAAAATATTCCAAAAAAAATCAGAACAGCAAAACAAATACAACATATACCTTCCTACCTACCTACCTACCTACCTACCTACCTACCTACCTACCTACCTACCTACCTACCTACCTACCTACCTACCTACCTACCTACCTACCTACCTACCTACCTACCTACCTACAAATATGTATACATATACATATGTATACATCTATTCATTTCTGTTTTATCTGAATCCACCCTGACCTGTAATAATACCATCAGCTGAATCCACTATACTCCACTATACTACACTATACTTCTGTAATAATACTATCAGCTGAATCCACTATACTCTGTAATAATACTTTCAGCTGAATCCACTACACTCCACTATACTACACTATACTCTGTAATAATACTATCAGCTGAATCCACTCTACTACACTATACTCTGTAATAATACTATCAGCTGAATCCACTATACTCTGTAATAATACTATCAGCTGAATCCACTATACTCGACTTTACTCTGTTATAAAACTTTCAGCTGAATCCACTATACTTCACTATACTCTGTAATAATACCATCACCTGAATCCACTTATACTACCAGCGGTCTGTTAGTGGGTCTCCTACCTGAACTCCACCACAGAGACGCTCTTGAAGCCTGGCACCTGGTCGAAGACGGCTCGGACCTGGAGGTGGAGGGAAGGTTTAGGACCAAAGGTCTAGGGTGGAATAATACTTCCTCAGAGGAGAGGAGAGGAGAGGAGAGGAGAGGAGAGGAGAGGAGAGGAGAGGAGAGGAGAGAGAGAGGAGAGGAGAGGAGAGGAGGAGAGGAGAGAGGAGGAGAGGAGAGAGGAGGAGAGGAGAGGAGAGAGGAGGAGAGGAGAGAGGAGGAGGAGAGGAGGAGAGAGGAGAGGAGAGAGGAGATCTCCTCACCTTGCGTGTGAACTGTCTGGAGAGCAGGAGGTGCTGGGAGCTGCTGGGGTCCCTGAGGGTGTTGGTGAAGGTCTCCCCCCTCAGCCTGACGTAGAGCTCCACCACCTGCTCCTTCAGGGGCCGCGGGGGCCGCGGCCGGCTGGGCTCCATCTCGTTACCGATCTGAACGAAAAAAACACCCCAACATGAAGACTACACCTGAACGAAACAAACACCCCAACATGAAGACTACCCCTGAACGAAACAAACACCCCAACATGAAAACTACCCCTGAACGAAACAAACACCCCAACATGAAGACTACCCCTGAACGAAACAAACGCCCCAATATGAAATATTCTAAACTCTGAACTCTCTTAACTTTCCTAAGTCTTACCAACGAAACCCTTAACTTTCCTAACTCCTTACTTTCCTAACTCTTAACTCGCCTAACTCCTAGCTCTTAACTATCCTAACCATCTCTCACCGTGTTCTGCAGCTCCTCCTCCAGGCCGAAGCCGTTGTTCCCCAGAAGGTCCTGGTTCTCTTCCTGCGGTTCCATCGTCGGTTCCGGGAAGTTCCCGTTGTTGTACTCTACAATATACCTGGGGGTGACCTCTGGGGTTGTGACCTCTACTGTCGTGACCTCAAGGGTCATGAGCTCTACCGTCGTGACGTCTGTGGAGGTGGTGGAGGTGACGTCTGTGGAGGTGACGTCTGTGGAGGTGGTGGAGGTGATGTCTGTGGAGGTGACGTCTAGGGAGGTGGTGGAGGTGACGTCTAGGGAGGTGGTGGAGGTGACGTCTAGGGAGGTGGTGGAGGTGACGTCTAGGGAGGTGACGTCTAGGGAGGTCACGTATGTGGAGGTGACGTCTGTGGAGGTGACGTCTGTGGAGGTGACGTCTGTGGAGGTGACGTCTGTGGAGGTGACGTCTAGGGAGGTGACGTCTGTGGAGGTGACGTCTGTGGAGGTGGCGTCTGTGGAGGTGACGTCTGTGGAGGTGACGTCTGTGGAGGTGACGTCTAGGGAGGTGACGTCTAGGGAGGTGACGTCTGTGGAGGTGACGTCTGTGGAGGTGACGTCTGTGGAGGTGACGTCTAGGGAGGTGACGTCTAGGGAGGTGACGTCTGTGGAGGTGACGTCTGTGGAGGTGACGTCTGTGGAGGTGACGTCTAGGGAGGTGACGTCTGTGGAGGTGACGTCTAGGGAGGTGACGTCTAGGGAGGTGGCGTCTGTGGAGGTGACGTCTAGGGAGGTGACGTCTGTGGAGGTGACGTCTAGGGAGGTGACGTCTGTGGAAGTGGCGTCTGTGGAAGTGGCGTCTGTGGAGGTGACGTCTGTGGAGGTGACGTCTGTGGAAGTGACGTCTAGGGAGGTGACATCAGTGGAGGTGACGTCTGTGGAAGTGGCGTCTGTGGAGGTGACGTCTGTGGAGGTGACGTCTGTGGAGGTGACGTCTGTGGAGGTGACGTCTAGGGAGGTGACGTCTGTGGAGGTGACGTCTGTGGAAGTGGCGTCTGTGGAGGTGACGTCTGTGGAAGTGACGTCTAGGGAGGTGACGTCTGTGGAGGTGACGTCAGTGGAAGTGGCGTCTGTGGAGGTGGCGTCTGTGGAGGTGACGTCTAGGGAGGTGACGTCTAAGGAGGTGACGTCAGTGGAGGTGACATCTAGGGAGTTGACGTCTGTGGAGGTAACGTCTAGGGAGGTGGTGGAGGTGATGTCTAGGGAGGTGGTGGAGGTGACGTCTAGGGAGTTGACGTCTGTTGAGGTGACGTCTAGGGAGGTGATGTCTAGAGAGGTGGTGGAGGTGACGTCTAGGGAGGTGGTGAAGGTGACGTCTAAGGAGGTGGTGGAGGTGACGTCTAGGAAGGTGACGTCTGTGGAGGTGACGTCTTGGGAGGTGGTGGAGGTGACGTCTGTGGAGGTGGTGGAGTTGACCTCTAGGGAGGTGACGTCTGTGGAGGTGACGTCTAGGGAGGTGAAGTCTAGGGAGGTGGTGGAGGTGACGTCTAGGGAGGTGGTGGAGGTAACGTCCGTGGAGGAGGTGGAGGTGAAGTGGGTGGGCGGTGTGTGGGGGCCGTATCCAGGACCCTGAGAGGAGTGCTGGTCTGAGGAGGCGCTGGGGGTCTGGACCTGCTGAGGCCTCAGGACCACGTCAGGAGGAGGTTCCTGTTCGGCAGGATCCCAGAGCTCCACTGGGCCCCCGGGAGAAGGGTCCTCCTCAGGTTCTGCGGGGTCCTCTTTGGCGGTGGTCTGCGGTGCTAGAAGCTCTGCGTCTTCAGAGACGACCTCCTCCGGTCCTCCCAGCTCCTCTCCTCCGTCCCCGGCTGCTGCCTCCGCCGCACCTCCACCCGTCCTGAGGTGGTCCGAGGGGTCTGAGGGGGTCTCCTCAAGGTCTGAGGGGACCCCCTCATTGTCTTCCTCTCCTGGGTGCGCTGTGTGGGGCCCAGCCATGGGGTCAGGGGACGTCCCAGGAGCTCCCGGGTCCTCCAGAGGAACCTCCCCGTCCCCGGCAGATCCCTGGCCTGGGACCCCCTGCCGGGAGGCGCTGGTGATGTCACCGCCCGGCGTTGCCTTGACGACAGGGGGCTCTGGTGAGAGGTCGCCGAGGTCAGCCGTGGTTGGTCCTCCTCCTGGGGTCACGACCCCGTCCTCTGTAGACCCGGACCAGAGCATTGATCACTACCGGATCATTGATCACTGCTGGATCATTGATCATTGATCACTTCACAGATCATTGATCATTGATCACTACCGGATCAATGATCACTGCTGGATCATTGATCATTGATCACTACCGGATCAATGATCACTACCGGATCAATGATCACTACCGGATCATTGATCATTGATCACTTCACATATCATTGATCATTGGTCACTACCGGATCAATGATCACTACCGAATCAATGATCACTACCGGATCATTAATCACTACTGGATCATTGATCACTACCGGATCATTGATCACAGATCACTTCAGAGATCATTGATCATTAATCACTACCGGATCATTGATCACTACTGGATCATTGATCACTACTGGATCATTGATCACTACTGGATCATTGATCACAGATCACTTCAGAGATCATTGATCATTGATCACTCCACAGATCAAGTGTGCATGAGAGTTGTGTTACATTCCTGTACACATTCACAAATCTCAAAACGCATTTACAGATTACTGCAGATTACTACAACTCTCCACCCCGGCTGTGGACACTCCCAATGGCCCCAGAGTGGATCACCACAAGCACTCAGTGGGCACCAACCCCCTGGGGACACCTCTCAGACAGACGACAACACTCTCCCTTCATTCATGTTGTTGGTCTGGCTCCACACACACACACACACACACACACACACACACACACACACACACACACACACACACACACACACACACACACACACACACACACACACAAACCAGAGAGAACACAACAACGTCCCTGAGCCACACCCTCTCCCCCCTCCTCCCCCCCCTCTCCCCCCTCTCCCCCCTCCGGTGAGGTGAGACTAAGAGGGTTAACACGTCTATTCTGGGAGGAGGGTAACCACCACACACACACACAAACACACGCACACACACACACACACACACACACACACACTGATCCCAGACGGCTCAGACAGCACAAAATACTACTGCTAGACGGCTACAACCAGTGATACGACAGTAGTATTGCAGTAGTATACAGTAGCACTAGGACTGCAGTAGCACTAGCTGTAACATTGTGTGTTGCGTACCTGTCCAGGTAACGTCGCCGTGTGCTGGGGGCTCCGTACTGCAACCAGGAAACAAGAGTCAACTAGCAGACCTACCCCGGTGACTCAGTAGTAGAGCAAGGCACCAACAGGGAAGGGTTGGGGGTTTGACTCCCTGTGACTCAGTAGTAAAGCAAGGCACCAGCAGGGCAGGGTTGGGGGTTTGACTCCCTGTGACTCAGTAGTAGAGCAAGGCACTAGCAGGGCGGGGTTGGGGGTTCTACTCCCTGTGACTCAGTAGTAGAGCAAGGCACTAGCAGGGCAGGGTTGGGGGTTTGACTCCCTGTGTCTCAGTAGTAGAGCAAGGCACCAACAGGGCAGGGTTGGGGGTTTGACTCCCTGTGACTCAGTAGTAGAGCAAGGCACTAGCAGGGCAGGGTTGGGGGTTTGACTCCCTGTGTCTCAGTAGTAGAGCAAGGCACCAACAGGGCAGGGTTGGGGGTTCGACTCCCTGTGTCTCAGTAGTAGAGCAAGGCACCAACAGAGCAGGGTTGGGGGTTCGACTCCCTGTGACTCAGTAGTCAGTCCCACCAGAGAAATGCGGTGTTTCTTTGTGATTGTTGTGGCCAGAAATCCTTAATTATGCGGCACGTTTTCTTAAAAAATGCGATGAAATGTGCAGCATATTTATGCAATTTTATGCGATGAAATTGCGGGAATTTGTGAAAAATGCAGCCTTTCGATGACGTTCACGTCGCGTAACTACGTCACTTCGTAACGTTACCATGGCAACAGGGGAAAATGGCTGCTCTTGTGTGACGTAAACGCAACATTTTACAACTTTCTGCTAGGATATATGTGACTTTTTGGCAACAAAAAGGCAGGGATTATGAAATCATCCAACCCCGCATATTTTGCTCAGAAATCTCCAATTAATTCGGTGAAAGTGCAGCATATTTGTAAAAAAATCGGCCCCTGCATGAATATGCAGACTTTGGCTGATTATACGTTGAATTATGCGGTCCCATAACCCCGTTTTTCTGGAGGGACTGAGTGGGTAGTAGAGCAAGGCACTAGGGCAGGGTTTATGTGGTCAGTCCTACCTGCAGAGTGGGGGGGCGGAGCCTGTAGGAACACTGCAAAAGGGGGGGGGGGGTACAAATGAGGGACTCAACACAGGGTCATGTGACCAACGGAAGCTATCGTTTACCAAAATGCAGAGAACTCACCTGTTCAACGATGTAGCCACCTCTACCCTCTGAAACAAAACAGGCAACCGATTACTCACTGATAATTAACCAATTACTCACTGATCAATCAAGCAGTTACTCACTGATCAATCAAGCAGTTACTCATGATTAAATTGACAAATGACCCACTATCCAATTAACCAATGAGTCCCTACATATCCCATTATGACAGCAAGCCTGACAGACAGACAGACAGACAGACAGACAGACAGACAGACAGACAGACAGACAGACAGACAGACAGACAGACAGACAGACAGACAGACAGACAGACAGACAGACAGACATGAGCAGACTCACAGTCCTGATGAGGTGGATGTGCTCCTGTGATTGGCTGAACTGTCGGCCAATCTCAATGATGCTGACAGAACCGTCCAAACAACGGCTCAGCCAATCATGGTACTCCTCCCGGTCGGGGAGGCGGTCCCAGAAGATCTTATAGGCCTCCCACACCATCTCCTGACACACTGGAGAGCGCGCACACACACACACACACACACACACACACACACACACACACACACACACACACACACACACACACACACACACACACACACACACACACACACACACACACACACAGAAGGTGAGGAGGGAGGGGGGAGGAGGAGAGAGGGGGAGTAAGGAGGAGAAGCAGGTAGAGTGCACTAGTTGGTTTGAGGTATGTATAGTTTAAGAGAACCTCCTGCAGTTCACTACAGCACCCCTCGGGAGGCTCCTCCCCCTTCACCTTTCATACATTTACTAAAGGAAAGATTTCTGAGTCAACCTGACACAACAGTGGGCTAGTTAGCATCTAGTTAGTGTCTAGTTAATGTTAGTTAGTGTCTGGTTAGTGTAAGTTAGTGATAGTTGGTATCTAGGTAGTGCAAGTTAGTGCTAGTTAGTGTCTGGTCAGTGTAAGTTAGTGATAGTTGGTATCTAGTTAGTGTCTGGTTAGTGTAAGTTAGTGATAGTTGGTATCTAGTTAGTGTCTGGTTAGTGTAAGTTAGTGATAGTTGGTATCTAGTTAGTGTCTAGTTAGTGCTAGTTAGTGTCTGGTTAGTGTAAGTTAGTGATAGTTGGTATCTAGTTAGTGTCTGGTACCTCTCAAGTGGAAGTAGTCCAGGTGGTTCTTCACCGCCGTCTCCAGCGTCTCCTGGGAGCAGAGCTTCACCCCGCTGGGGAACAGGACTTCCCTCCTCTGGCGGGACAGGGCTCCGGACCCCCGGGGGCCCGCCGCCCAGAGCCCCGCCCCCGGCTCTGGTCCGAGGGTTCTGGTCCCCGCAGACCGCCCCCAGGCCACGCCCCCACCTCCACCTCCACCACGGGCCTCTGTGGGGTCAGACCGCACATTCAGCAGGGACCCTATAACGGACCCTATAGACCGGTCTACACCAGGGACCCTATAAACCAGGTCTACACCACAGTCCCTATAAACCAGGTCTACACCAGGGACCCTATAGACCGGTCTACACCAGGGACCCTATAGACCAGGTCTACACCAGGGGCCCTATAGACCAGGTCTTCACCAGGGACCCTATAGACCGGTCTACACCAGGGACCCTATAGACCGGTCTACACCAGGGACCCTATAGACCGGTCTACACCAGGGACCCTATAGACCAGTCTACACAGGGACCCTATAGACCGGTCTACACCACAGTCCCTATAGACCGGTCTATACCACAGTCCCTGTAAACCAGGTCTACACCACAGTCCCTATAAACCAGGTCTACACCAGGTCCCTATAAACCTGGTCTACACCAGGGACCCATAGACCAGGTCTACACCACAGTCCCTATAAACCAGGTCTACACCAGGTCCCTATGAACCAGGTCTACACCAGGTCCCTATGAACCTGGTCTACACCAGGTTCCTGTCCTCAGGTAGCAGACCATACAGGTCTACTGGTCTACATTAAATGCACTGAATTTATACTGCACTGTTCTAACTAGTGGCCGCTCAGAGCTCAGGGACACCTCCACACTCGAACTAGCAACCTTCCGGTTACCAGCCAACCCGCTGTACCTCCTGAACCACACGCCGCCTGTACTACAGGTCTACTGGTCTACAGGTCTACTGGTCTACAGGTCTACTGGTTTACTGGTCTTCAGGTCTACTGGTTTACTGGTCTTCAGGTCTACTGGTCTACTGTTCTTCAGGTCTACTCCATGTCCAGGTCCTCAGGTAACAGTATCTACAGGTGTCTACAGGTATCTCCTTACCTGTCAGCAGGTGAAGACCACCCAATAGAAGCCCGGTCCAAAGGGTCCACCAGACCATCATCTTCAACCACTAGGACGATCCACACGTCCCCAAACTCAACCTCACGCTGTTCAGCTCCTCCACCGTCTTTCCTCAGAGAGTCCGTCTTCACTGGGTCACATGGCCCCAGGTCTGTCCTCAGAGTCCGTCTTCACTGGGTCACATGGCTGGGTGCGGGCAGAGGGTGGTGCGGTCGGAGGTATGACTCCTGTTGGCCGGAGGTATGACTCCTGTTGGGGGGGGCTTTGGGTGTGATGCTCCGGGTCAGGGCGGCGCTCGGGGACACAGGGCGGTGATGACGGCCGGCGCTGCAGATGGACCTTTTCCCGACACTAATCCTATTTGCCGGCTCTCAGGATTGTCTCCTCTGCGCTCTAAGACCGTGGAGTGCCTGAGCCGTACTGACAGGAAGTCGGGCGGCACACCGCGCTGTTCTGACCGTCTCACTGCTCAGACCCTGAGGGTTGGTGGTTCGATGCCGCCGGGGTCGGCGCTGATCTACGGATGGGTGAGCAGTGAACGTGTTCCCGGGTCGGGAGCAGAGAGGCTCATAGAGATCACCTCTCCGCCTCTATCCCCCTGACAACACCACTAGTGTTTACCACGTGGTCATTGGCTCGCGCTCTAATCCCCGCGCCGGGCGCCGAGACGTGGAGACACTGAGGAGTCCTGACCTCCAGGATCACTGGGAGGGGTGGGGTCAGAACCCAGGGCCGTCAGCTGGGAGCGGATCACCCTAACCACTAGACTGTCCTGCCCTAAAGACTGTGGCTGTACTGGGAAGCTCCCAGTAGAACCAGTAGCAGAGTATGGCTGTACTGGGCAGCTCCCAGTGGGACAGGGACTTTAGGACTAAGGCCTCACAGCGTTTCTCGGCAGCAGGTGGTCCCGGCAGCCGACTGATCTCTGGATTATCTGGCCGGGCTGCGAGGTGACGCGCCCTGGGAAGGTCAGGAGACCTATCTGAAGGTCACCCCTGGCCCTCTGCTCCCTGCTGTTCACTCCTCAGCCCTTCCTCCTCCTTGTGTTCATCTCCTCACTCAGGGGCTCAGGATTCACCGAAGCTGTGGGGTTCGGTTTCCGTCAGATCATCAGAACACCTCCGGGTGGCTGGCTGCCGCTCTGCAGCGCCGCTCCACCACAGGCCTTCAGAAACACCGGGCCACGTCCGCACCTCGAGGTCCTGAGCTCCCAGGTCTCCAGGGCGAGGTGCGGTTCCTGTTAAAGCTACCCTAAGGAGGTTTAGAGACACTAGCGGGGAGGTTCTCTCTCCAAGTGGGAAGAATAAAACGATTGATAGAGAATGATTCGCTGGGTGGATCGTGGATGGACCGGGTTTATTTTAAGAATGTTCTGGTTCTGGTTCGATGTTGGAGAAGAGAGAAGCAGTGGAAGATTAGATACCAGATATAACTTGGTTCCTCTAGATAGCGCAGGTTCCCTGGTTGACCCCAGGTTCCTCTGGGTGACCCCAGGTTCCTCTGGGTGACCCCAGGGTGGGCTCCTCTCCTGGGACAGTGATAAGCAGCGTGGTGGTGTGTGGGCCTCAGTTCCCGTTGAGGCGTCGGGCTAACGGGATTAGCGGACGGCCCTCGGAGGGGCGTGTCGTGGTCTGGGCCCCAGGCACCGGTCTTTAGGTGAGCCCTGCCCACTCGTCTGAGCCAGTCGCCGTAGAACCCAGGAATAGATCGTGTCTACGGGAATTAGAGATCAGTTGAAGGTTGTGGGGGGAGCCCATCTTCCCTGAAGCCCTAAACCGGTCTAATCCGGCGGGATTAGAGCCCTCCTGTGTCCGGTGGCAGCGGGCCACAGGTGCGAGCTAGACACCGTCTCCTCTCCACCTGACCCTAACCCTTAACCCAGGCTAACCTTTACCACAGTCAGTGGCCAGACGTCCGGTCAGCTCCGTCAACTCCAACCCCCATCGTGAGCGGAGCTGGTAACATTCCCACCCCGGTTCAAACGACAACTCGGGAGGGATCCACGTCACAAACTAATTCACAGCACGCGCCGATATAGCGCTTGACTAGCGACCTCGGCCGGACCAGCACAGAACAGCCTGGTCCGCGAGCGGTTCAGAACCTCATCCCCATACGGCCTGAAGGGCCCTTTGAGACCGCAGCTGGGGTTGAGGGCTGTACCAGGAGAACGGAATAGAATTTATATTAAACTAGGGAGGTCTGCTAACCGCTAGCAGTACACGCAGGCTAGCTAGAGGCTGCTGGCTGGTAGCCATACAGAGTGGGTAGGCTAGGCCTGCTCGCGGTGTGTTTAGAGCAACTAAGCTAGGCCTGCTAGCGGTGTGTTCGGAGCAGCTAAGCTAGGCCTGCTAGCGGTGCGTTCGGAGCAGCTAAGCTAGGCTTGCTAGCGCTGTGTTCGGAGCAGCTAAGCTAGGCCTGCTAGCGGTGCGTTCGGAGGAGCTAAGCTAGGCCTGCTAGCGGTGCGTTCGGAGGAGCTAAGCTAGGCCTGCTAGCGGTGCATTCGGAGCAGCTAAGCTAGGCCTGCTAGCGGTGTGTCCGGAGCAGCTGTTCTTATCCTCATGAGGCTAAGCTGCTCCGGGGGCTAACGTCCCCCAGATTACTGGAGGCTGTCCTCCTCCCCTCAAACAGAGAGCGGGGTGGGGGGTCGGGGGCAGCTTAAGACCCTCCAGGAGGTGAATCCTGCTATGGCCGCGCCAATATCCTGTAAAGACACGCCCATCCCTATTTCTGATTGGTCCGTCACACCGTCACCCCTATCTTTGATTCTACTGTCTATAGATTCGACTAGCGCGCTTTCACTGGCTTGATGGACACTGAGACTGTGTTTTAAGGCGATGGAAACGTTGAACACAAAATGTTTTTAAAAAAACATTTTATTCAAACAAACATTGGGAATTTGTTCAAAAATAACTATTTATAAATATTTATTATTGCACGAGTGGCGGTGAAGCCTGTCTGGTCCGGTCTGGATCCGGTCTTGGTCCAGGATCCGGTCCTGATACTAGTCCTGTTGGCTTTGGTCTCTACTGGTCTGGTCTGGCCTCTACTGGTCTGGTCTAGCGTGGTCCTGGGTGGCTCTGGCCTCTACTGGTCTGGTCTGGTCTGGTCTAGCGTGGTCCTGGGTGGCTCTGGTCTCTACTGGTCTGGTCTGGTCTGGTCTGGTCTAGCGTGGTCCTGGGTGGCTCTGGTCTCTACTGGTCTGGTCTGGTCTAGCGTGGTCCTGGGTGGCTCTGGCCTCTACTGGTCTGGCCTCTACTGGTCTGGTCCGGTCTGGTCTGGTCTGGTCTGGTCTAGTCTGGTCTGGCGTGGTCCTGGGTGGCTCTGGCCTCTACTGGTCTGGTCTGGTCTGGTCTGGTCTGGTCTGGTCTAGCGTGGTCCTGGGTGGCTCTGGTCTCTTCTGGTCTGGTCTGGTCTAGCGTGGTCCTGGGTGGCTTTGGCCTCTACTGGTCTGGTCTGGTCTGGTCTAGCGTGGTCCTGGGTGGCTTTGGCCTCTACTGGTCTGGTCTAGCGTGGTCCTGGGTGGCTCTGGCCCTCCACTGGTCTGGTCTAGCGTGGTCCTGGGTGGCTCTGTTCCTCTCGGAGGCCCAGGACCAGACTCCGGATCTGGTCCCGTTTAGATCTGATCTGCTGCCGTGGAAACCAACCCTCCAGACGAACCGGGAGGTCAAAGTGCACCACAGGGTTCTGGAGGACCAATCAGAGAGCAGGGTCAGGGCAACAGCCAGGAGGAGGGGAGGGAGGAGGGGGAGAGAGGAGGAGGAGAGAGGAGGAGGAAGAGGAGGAGGAGAAGAGGAGAAGAGGAGAAGGAGGAGAGAGAGGAGGAGGAGAGGAGAGGAGGAGGAGGAGAGAGGAGAAGGGAGGAGGAGGAGGAGGAGGAGAGGAGAGAGGAGGAGGGAGGAGGAGGAGGAGGAGGAGGAGGAGGAGGAGAAGAGGAGGAAGAGGAGGAGGAGGAGGGGGAGGAGGAGAAGGAGAAGGGAGGAGGAGGAGGAGGAGGAGAGATGAGGAGGAGAGATGAGGAGGAGGAGGAGCAGCAGCAGTACCTGGAGGAAGCTCTCTGCATACTGCAAGAGGTACAGGCCGCAGTCGCTGCTGTTGTCCTGCAGGGGGAGCCGGCACACGGCGCTGCACACGGTGTCGGGCGTGAAGAGGCGGGCCCTCCCTCTCCTCACCTGCCACTCCACCTGCAGGTACCTGGAGGGGCGGAGCCTCGGGTTACTGCTGACCGAGCCCAGTGGGGTGAGACGCGGTGGGGTGAGACACGGGGGGAGAGAGAGGGGGGGGGGGTGAGGTGGGGGGAGACGGGGGGGGGGGGGTGAAGGTCGGGGAGACGCGGGGGGGGAGGGGACTCACTCTCTCAGCAGCCTGCAGGCGTTCTCATGGGCCGACAGCCTCAGGGAGTCCATCACCAGGATACAGGACCTGGCGCACACACACACACACACACACACACACACACACACACACACACACACACACACACACACACACACACACACACACACACACACACACACACACACACACACACACACACACACACACACACACACACACACACATACATGTGAACTTTATGTTGAAGTATGGGCCATCGTGATTCCCGTTGAAACAATGGCGCGGCGATTATTCATATTTTTAGTTTACTGATTTTCCCTAAACGGTTATGATTTACTAACCGGTTACACACGTACACACACACGTACAGACACATAGACACAAACTCACACACACAGAAACACACACACACACACACACACAGCTGAGCCCCCGAGCCCGTCGGACCAGGTGGTCTGGTTTCTATGGTAACATACCTCTTAAGAACCCTTCCTCTCTCGCAGCCCGCCTGGGAACACTCCTGCACACACACACACACACACACACACACACACACACACACACACACACACACACACACACACACACACACACACACACACACACACACACACACACACACACACACACACAAACATTAGATGTGTGTGTGTGTGGGTGTGGGTGCGTGTGTGTGTATAATGTGTGTGTATAATGTGTATGTGTTTGTTATATGTGTGTGTATAATGCGTACGTGTTAGATATGTGTTTGTGTGTGTGTATAATGTGTATGTGTTTGTAATGTGTGTATAATGTGCATGTGTTTGTAATGTGTGTGTGTGTGTGTATAATTTGTAAGTGTGTGTGTTTGTTATGTGTGTGTGTGTGTGTGTGTGTGTGTGTGTGTGTGTGTGTGTGTGTGTGTGTGTGTGTGTGTGTGTGTGTGTGTGTGTGTGTGTGTGTGTGTGTGTGTGTGTGTGTGTGTGTGTGTGTGTGTGTGTGTGTGATTACCGGTGGTCTGAGGGTGGAGGCACTTGGCTTAGTTTTGGTTTTGTCTGTAGACCCTGGAACACAGAAATCATCTTCATCATCACCACCTTCATCATCACCACCATAATGACAGAGGCCTCAGGGGAAGCCTGGGGATAGATTTGACCTTTACCCTGGTTTTCCTGCCACAGGGCCGGCCCAGTCCCGGTGCTGAACCCCCTCCAGCCCCGGGAAGCAGATGACCAGCAGGTACCAATGAGCCCTGGGGGGGAGAGAGAGAGAGAGAGAGAGAGAGAGACAGAGAGAGAGAGAGAGAGAGAGAGAGAGAGAGAGAAAGAGAGACAGAGACAGAGACAGAGAGCCAGAGAGAGAGCCAGAGAGAGAGCCAGAGAGAGAGAGAGAGAGAGAGAGAGAGAGAGGAGAGAGAGAGAGAGAAAGAAGAGACAGAGACAGAGAACACGAGACAGAGACAGAGAGCGCACGAGAGAGAGCCAGAGAGAGAAGAGAGAGAGAGAGAGAGAGAGACAGAGACAGAGAGAGAGAGAGAGGAGAGAGAGAGACAGAAGAGACAGAGAGAGACAGAGAGACAGAGAAGACAGAGACAGAGAGAGACAGAGAGACAGAAGACAGGAGAGACAGAGACCCACAAGAGAGAGAGAGAGACAGAGAGCGAGAGAGAGAGAGAGAGAGAGAGAGAGAGAGAGAGAGAGAGAGAGAGAGAGAGAGAGAGAGAGAGAGAGAGAGAGAGAGAGAGAGAGAGAGAGAGAGAGAGACAGAGAGCCAGAGAGAGAGAGAGAGAGAGAGACGTTACTCAACTCGACACACACTCAAACAGGAAGAGAGAGAGTGGGTGTGTGGTTGTGTGAGGACAGACAGGAAGTGGGCGTGTCTTACTCCTGGTTGACGGGGACAAACAGGAAGTCCTTGGTGAAGATGTCGACGTGTCGCGTCCACGTCTTGACCCTCTGGTGGCGCACCTCCCTGGTCCTACAGGAAGTGAGGTCAGCGGGGTCAACAGGAAGGAGAGGGAGATCAGTGGGGTCAACAGGAAGTAGTATGGGGTAAGTGAGGTCAACAGGAAGTAGTTGGAGGTCAGAGGGGTCAACAGGAAGTAGGTGGAGGTCAGAGGGGTCAACAGGAAGTTGTGACAGGTCAGTGGGGTCAACAGGAAGTAGTGACAGGTCAGTGGGGTCAACAGGAAGTAGTGACAGGTCAGTGGGGTCAACAGGAAGTAGTGACAGGCCAGTGGGGCCAACCGGAAGTAGTATGGGCTAAGTGGGGTCAACAGGAAGTAGGACTCACAGCAGGGCGGGGACTTCCTCCCCCTGGGCGCGCCGTCTGGACAGCTGCCTGAAGAAGAAACTACTGAAGACGTGACACCGCTCGGAGAACCCCACAGGCACCCCCTCCAGGAGCAGGTACCTGGAGGAGGAGGAGGAGGAGAGAGGGTTAGAAACCCACAGGCACCCCCTCCAGGAGCAGGTACCTGGAGGAGGAGGAGGAGGAGAGAGGGTTAGAACCCCACAGGCACCTCCTCCAGGAGCAGGTACCTGGAGGAGGAGGAGGAGGAGGAGGAGGAGAGAGGGTTAGAACCCCACAGGCACCCCCTCCAGGAGCAGGTACCTGGAGGAGGAGGAGGAGGAGGAGGAGGAGGAGGAGGAGGAGAGAGGGTTAGAACCCCACAGGCACCCCCTCCAGGAGCAGGTACCTGGGGGAGGAGGAAGGAGGAGGAGAGGAGGAGGAGGAGGAGAGGAGGAGGAGGAGAGAGGGTTAGAACCCAAACAGGCACCCCTCCAGGAGCAGGTACCTGGAGGAGAGGAGGAGGAGGAGGAGGAGCGGAGGAGGAGGAGGAGGAGGAGAGAGAGTTAGACCCCACACAGGCACCCCTCCAGAAGCAGTACTGAGAGAGAGAGGAGGAGGAGGAGAGAGAGGAGGAGGGGAGGAGGAGGAGGAGGAGGAGACAGAGCCGGACTCACTTGAGGTAGAAGTCGATGATGACGTCGTTGAGGAAGATTCCGGGCTGGAGGCAGGCCAGGTCCTCCGTCGTCACGGTGATGCTGCCCTTAGAGGGGGGGGCGGGGTACTGGATCAGCCTCTGGCCCGCAGAGCTCCTGGTCTTCTGATTGGACCCCTCCTAACACACACACACACACACACACACACACACCTGTAGTGAAGTACTGCACACGCGAGAGAGAGAGACAGCGAGAGAGACAGACAGACGGACAGACAGCGAGACAGACAGACAGACAGACAGAGAGAGAGACAGACAGACGAGAGAGAGAGACAGACAGACAGACAGACAGACGGAGAGAGAGACAGAGAAACCGAGAGAGACGGAGAGAGAGAGACAGAGAGACAGACAGACAGACAGACAGGAGAGAGAGACAGAGAGACAGAGAGAGAGACAGCGAGAGAGACAGACAGACAGAGAGACAGACAGAGAGAGAGGCCTGTTCACCGTGGGCTGCCCCAGGAGCATGAGGAGGTGCGTGTGGAGGGGCGGAGGGAGGTCTCTGAGGAGGCGCAGGGCCTGGCTGAGATCCAGGGGGGAGGAGCTGCAGTACTCCTCCGTGCCCAGCAGGGAGAGACAGAGGGCGGCCTGCAGCTCAGACACACTGAGGACCACCAGCAGGAACACACAGCTCCCACCTGGAAGGGGAGGATCGAGGGGGTGGGTGTGAGACAGGGTGGATGTGTAACATGGGCTGTCTCTCACTTCAGGGGAG
>OLKM01002885.1:12500-22269 GCA_900291075.1 Melanogrammus aeglefinus | reverse complement strand
GGTGTGAGACAGAGTGGGTGTGAGACAGGGTGATGCTCACCATGCATGGTGACAGGGTGGATGATTGACAGCTCAGTCTGCAGCAGATTGGCCTGTGCGTCCGTCACCCAGAGAAAGAGCAGTGAGGGGGCGGGGCCTCCGCCGGCCACGCCCCCTTCCCACAGGCCGTGCCCTCTGACCTGGGAGGCGACCACCACCACCTCACACTCGCCCCCGCCAGCGGAGTCCCCTGGAGAGAGCACGCCTGTTAGCATACAGCCTGCTGCGTCTTACAAGCACGTGTTAGCATGTGTTAGCATACAGCCTGCTGCGAGTTACTAGCACGTGTTAGCATGTGTAAGCATACAGCCTGCTGCGAGTTACCAGCACGTGTTAGCATGTGTTAGCATACAGCCTGCTGCGAGTTACAAGCACGTGTTAGCATGTGTTAGCATACAGCCTGCTGCGAGTTACTAGCACGTGTTAGCATGTGTAAGCATACAGCCTGCTGCGAGTTACTAGCACGTGTTAGCATGTGTTAGCATACAGCCTGCTGCGTGTTACTAGAACGTGTTAGCATGTGTTAGCATACATTCTGCTGCGTTTTCCTGGCAAGTGTTAGCATACATACATGTGCATACAGCATCATTCTGCTACTACAGCCTGCTGCCTGTTCCTAGCATGTGTTAGCATACAGCCTTCTGCGTGTTCCTAGCGTGTGTTGGCCTGCTGCGTGTTCCTAGCGTGTGTTAACATACAGCCTTCTGCGTGTTCCTAGCGTGTGTTAGCATACAGCGGCCTGCTGCGTGTTCCTAGCGTGTTTTAGCATACAGCCTGCTGCATGTTCCTAGCGTGTGTTAACATACCGCCTGCCGTGTATTCCTAGCACGTGTTAGCATGCAGCATCATCCTGTTACTAAAGCCTTCTGCATGTTCCTAGCATGTGTTAGCACGTGCTACTGTTCAGGTTACTGTTGGCGTTCCTAGCATGCTTTAGTTCCTACCTTTCAGAGGAAGTATGATGGCATGCTCTGTGATCTGGAGAGAGAGAGAGAGAGAGAGAGAGAGAGAGAGAGAGAGAGAGAGAGAGAGAGAGATAGAACGAGAGAGAGAGTCACGGACAGTAGAGACCCCTCAGACTAAGGTGTGTGTGTGTGTGTGTGTGTGTGTGTGTGTGTGTGTGTGTGTGTGTGTGTGTGTGTGTGTGTGTGTGTGTGTGTGTGTGTGTGTGTGTGTGTGTGTGTGTGTGTGTGTGTGTGTGTGCGTGTGTGTGTGTGTTCCTCTATGTGTGTGTTCCTGTGTGTGTGTGTTCCTGTGAGTGTGTGTTCCTGTGTGTGTGTGTGTGTGTTCCTGTGTGTGTGTGTTCCTATGTGTGTGTGTGTGTGTGTGTGTGTGGCAGCAGGGCCTCACCCTCAGGGCCCCGTGGGGCCCCGCCCGGGTGAGGCCCAGGTGGAGGTCGCTGAACTCCAGCTCCATGACGGGGGGCATGGTCTGGTCCGCTGTGCTGGCCCCGCCCCTCAGACCCACCCCAGGACCCGGTCCACGACCGGAGAGGACCGACCCACCGGCCTGAAGCACACACTTAATTAGACTAACAATTAAGCACCAATTAAGCACCAATTAAGCACCAATTAAGCACTAATCAAGCATAAAGGGTGAAGGGACACTGCCTGGTCCTACCTGCGTCCGCTGTGCAGGTGAGGGCCGGACACCTTCCTCCTGCTCACCGTCCTCTTCCTCACTGGACAGCACGACTGGGAGAGAGGACCCCAGGTTACCATGGTGACCACATGACCCGCCTCCTGACGGAACGGGGGTCCTAACCCACCCTGTAGGGGGGGGGTCCTCACCTCACCCTGTAGGGGGGGGGGTCCTCACCCACCCTGTAGGGGGGGGGGTCCTCACCCACCCTGTAGGGGGGGGGGGGTCCTCACCCCCACCCTGTAGGGGGGGGGGGGGTCCTCACCCACCCTGTAGGGAGGGGGGGTCCTCCACCCCACCTGAAGCGGGGGGGTCCTCAAGTGTCACCCTTGGGAGGGGGTCCTAGAGTCACCCTGTGGTGGGGGGGGGGGGTCTAGTGTCACACCTGTGGGGGGGGTCCTAGTGTCACCCTGTGGGCTGGTCGGTAGAGTCACCCTGTGCGGGGGGGGGGTCCTGTGTCACCTCATCTGTGGGGGGGGGGTGGTCCTAGATCACCTGTGGGGGGGGGGGTTCTAGTGGTCACCCTGTGGGTGTGGGGGGGGTCCTAGCGTCACCCTTGTGGGGGGGGGTCCTAGCCTTCACCCTGTGGGGGGGGTTCCTAGTGTCACCCCTGTGGGGGGCGGGGGTATGCGTCACCACCCTGTGGGGGGGGTCCTAGCGTCACCCTCTGTGGGGGGGTCTAGCGTCAACCCTGTGGGGGGGTCCTAGCGGTCACCTGTGGGGGGGCGGTGTCATAGCGTCACTGCTGGGGGGGGGTCCTAGCGTCACCCTGCTGGGGGGGGGGGCGGGTCCTAGCGTCACACCGGGGGGGCTTACTGTGGCGCTGCTGGGTGCCTAGACCGTCCAGCCCTGTGGGTGGTCTAGTGTCACCCTGGGGGGGGGTCCTAGAGTCACCCTGTGGGGGTCCATGTGTCACCTGTGGGGGGGGTTTTTGTCCTAGTGTCACCCTGGGGGGGGTCCTAGCGTCACCCTGTGGGTGGGGGTACCTAGCGTCCCTGTGGGGGTCCCTAGTGTCACCCTGTGGGGGGGGTCCTAGCGTCACCCTTGGGGGGGGTCCTAGCGTCAACTCACCCTGTGGGGGGTCCTAGCGTCAACCCTTGGGGGGGGTCCTACGCGTCACCCTGTGGGGGGGTCCTAGCGTCACCCTGTGGGGGTCCTAGCGTCACCCCTGGGGGGGTGCGCTAGTGTCACCGTGGGGGGGGTCCTAGCGTCACCCCTGGGTGGGGGTCCTAGTGTCACCTGTGAGGGAGGGTCCTAGCGTCACCCTTGGGGGGGTCTAGCGTCAACCTGTGCGGGGGCAGGTCCTAGCGTCACCCTGGGGGGGTCGCTAAGCGCTCACCCTGTGGGGGGGGGGGGTCGTAGCGTCACCTGTGTGGGGTGGTCCTAGTGCACCTGTGCGGGGGGGGTCCTAGCGTCACCCTGTGGGGGGGTCCTAGCGTCACCCTGTGGGGGCGGGTCCCCTTAGGCGTCAACCCTGTGGGGGGTCTAGCGTCAACACCACGGCCGACGTCCCTGTGGGGGGGTCCTAGCGTTCACCCTGTGGGGGGGGTGGGGTCGTAGCAGTCACCCTGGGAGCTGGGGGGGTCCTAGTGTCACCCTGTGGGGCGCGGGTCGTGAGTCGTGCGCGTCACCCTGTGTGGGGGTCCCTAAGTGTCATCACTTGGTGGGGGGGGGTCCTAGCCGTCACCCTGTGGGGGGGGTCCTAGCGTCACCCTGTGGGGGGGTTCCTAGCGTCACCCTGGGGGGGGGTCGTAGCGTCACCCTGGGGGGCCTACTGTGTCACCTGTGGGGGGGGGGGGTCCGAGCGTCACCCCTGTGGGGGAGGTTACCTAGCGTCACCCTGTGGGGGGTCCTGCGTCACCCCCTGTGGGGGGGGGTCCTAGCGTCACCCTTGGGGGGGGGTCCTGCGTCACCCTTGGGGGGGGGGTTCGTAGCGTCACCGCTGGGGGGTCCTAGTGTCACCCTGTGGGGGGGGGGGTCCTAGCGTCACCCTGTGGGGGGGGGGGTCCTAGCGTCACACTGGGGGGGCCTTACTGGGCTCTGCTGGGCTGCCGGAGGCCCTCCTGGCCCCTAGGGGGGGGGATCTGCAGGCCGGGCTCCTGGCCCCGGGCAGCGGGCCCCTGGCCCCCTGCCAGGAGGTCCGGTTCAGGGTCAGCCTCCGCGCCGCCTTTGGGGACTGAGGGGGGGGCGCAGGTCTAGGGGGGGGGCCGTGGGGGTCCGGCTGGGGCCAGGGGCCTCCCCATCAGAGGGGTCCGAGTCCACGGAGACCGCCCTGACCCCCGCACAGCGGCCTGGGGGACAGAACACAGTCCCACCGTCAGAACTGTATCTCCTCTAAAACACTGATCCTACCAGTACTGTATCTCCTCTAAAACACTGATCCTACCAGTACTGTATCTCCTCTAAAACACTGATCCTACCAGTACTGTATCTCCTCTAAAACACTGATCCTACCAGTACTGTATCTCCTCTAAAACACTGATCCTACCAGTACTGTATCTCCTCTAAAACACTCTGATTCTACCGTTACCATATGTATTCTCCTCTAAAACACCTGATTCCTACCAGTACTGTATCTCCTCTAAAACACTTGATCCTACCAGTACTTGTATCTCCTCTAAAACACTGATCCTACCAGTACTGTATCTCCTTCTAAAACACTGATCCTACCAGTACTGTGTATCTCTCCCTAAAACACTGATCCAACCAGTACTGTATCTCCCCTAAAACCACTGAATCCCTACCAGTACTGTATTCTCCCTCTAAAAACACTGATCCTACCAGTACTGTATCTCCTCTAAAACCACTGATCCTACCAGTACTGTATCTCCTCTAAAACACTGATCCTACCAGTACTTGTATCTCCTCTAAAACACTGATTCCTACCAGTACTGTATCTCCTCTTAAAACACTGATCCTACCAGTACTGTATCTCCTCTAAAACACTGATCCTACCAGTACTGTATCTCCCCTAAAACACTGATCCTACCAGTACTGTATCTCCTCTAAAACACTGATCCTACCAGTACTGTATCTCTCCTCTAAAACACTGATCCTACCAGTACTGTATCTCCTCTAAAACACTGATCCTACCAGTACTGGTATCTCCTCTATAAAACACTGATCCTACCAGTACTGTATCTCCCCTAAAACACTGATCCTACCAGTAACTGTATCTCCTCTAAAAACACTGATCTTACCAGTACTGTATCTCTCCTCTAAAACCACTGATCCTACCAGTTACTGTATCTCCCCCTAAAAACACTGATCCTACCAGTACTGTATCTCCCCTAAAACACTGATCCTACCAGTACTGTATTCTCCTCTAAAACACTGATCCTAACCAGTACTGTATCTCCTCTAAAACACTGATCCTACCAGTACTGTATCTCCTCTAAAACACTGATCCTACCAGTACTGTATCTCCCCTAAAACACTGATCTTACCAGTACTCTGTATCTTCCTCTAAAAACACTGATCCTACCAGTACTGTATCTCCCCCTAAAACACTGATCCAACCAGTACTGTATCTCCTCTAAAACACTGATCCAACCAGTACTGTATCTCCTCTAAAACACTGATCCTACCAGTACTGTATCTCCCCTAAAACACTGATCCTACCAGTACTGTATCTCCCCTAAAACACTGATCCTACCAGTACTGTATCTCCTCTAAAACACTGATCCTACCAGTACTGTATCTCCTCTAAAACACTGATCCTACCAGTACTGTATCTCCTCTAAAACACTGATCCTACCAGTACTGTATCTCCTCTAAAACACTGATCCTACCAGTACTGTATCTCCTCTAAAACACTGATCCTACCAGTACTGTATCTCCTCTAAAACACTGATCCTACCAGTACTGTATCTCCCCTAAAACACTGATCCTACCAGTACTGTATCGCCTCTAAAACACGGATATCAGTATTGTATCTCCTCTCAAACAGTCTGTCTCCCTGACTCTAGCGTGTTGACAGGACTGACTCTGACATCATCACTCACCGCCGGCCCCAGAGCTCTTCTTCAGTGGTGCCCGGTCCGGTGTCAGGCGGTCAGAAGCCCTCTTAGGACGCCACCTGGTGGATACAACATGACACAGCTGTTAACGGGACTAATGACCTCATGTTTACAGGACTAATGAGGTCTTGTTTACAGGGATAATGACGTCCTGTTTACAGGGATAATGACGTCCTGTTTACAGGGATAATGAGGTCTGTTTACAGGGATAATGAGGTCCTGTTTACAGGGATAATGACGTCCTGTTTACAGGGATAATGAGGTCCTGTTTACAGGGATAATGAGGTCCTGTTTACAAGAGATAATGAGGTCATGGGACAAGGGTAATGAGGTCATGGGACAGGGGTAATGAGGTCATGGGACAGGGGTAATGAGGTCATGGGACAGGGGTAATGAGGTCATGGGACAGGGGAGTCCTACCCGTTGGCGAGGCTGAACGACGGTCGGGCGGCGGGCGGCGGGGGCGAGGGAGGGTGTGGGGGTTTGGAGCCCCCTCCCGGCTCCTTCACTGACCGCTGGATTCCCAGGTAGGACTTCACCGTGTCTCTGAAGAGCTGCTGGGAGAAGCTGCACCCATCACACAGCGGTTAGGACCTTAGTAAACCTGTTAGGACCTTAGTCAACCTGTTAGGACCTCAGTCAACCTGTTAGGACCTCAGTCAACCTGTTAGGACCTCAGTCGACCTGTTAGGACCTCAGTCGACCTGTTAGGACCTCAGTCGACCTGTTAGGACCTCAGTCGACCTGTTAGGACCTCAGTCGACCTGTTAGGACCTCAGTCGACCTGTTAGGACCTCAGTCGACCTGTTAGGACCTCAGTCGACCTGTTAGGACCTCAGTCAACCTGTTAGGACCTTAGTCAACCTGTTAGGACCTCAGTCGACCTGTTAGGAGTTTAGTGAGCCTGGTTAGTGTATGCTAGTTAACTTGGAAGGGCCGTAGTTAGTCTGGTCAGCGTATACTAGCTATCTAGTACTAGATATCTGGTATATAAGGCTGGCGTGTCCATCGATGCCTGCTCAGTCCTCTCTTAGTCTGCAGCAGGGGGGTAGTTTACTCTGTAAGGGGTGTGGTTTACTCCCCCGCCCCCTGAGCACAGCGTGGTCTTACCTGCTCCTTCCACCTCTGGGGCCGAACCCCTTCCCAGAATGCATCCTGTCCTTGCGTCCGGCAGGAGTCCCACCCCGGTCCCTCTGCTGAGGACACAACCAGCGGAGAGGGCGTTAGAGGAGGAGCCTGCTCTCCTCCCAGGCGCTCCTGGTAAGGGACCAGTGTGGCCAGTACGGCCCTGCAGACCCACTGGACTGGAAACACCTGGCCGCCATGGGGACCACGGGGCCAGTGGAGGCCCTGGGTTCTGCAGTGGAACCACGGGGCCAGTGGAGGCCCTGGGATCTGCAGTGGAACCACGGGGCCAGTGGAGGCCCTGGGATCTGCAGTGGAACCACGGGGCCAGTGGAGGCCCTGGGATCTGCAGTGGAACCACGGGGCCAATGGAGGCCAGTGTTTCCCCCAGAAAACGTCTTGGTCAAGGTGGTCAAGGAGCGAGGGGGGGGGTGGTGGGTGTTCTCCATTTCAATTCCAATTCAAAAAGCTTCATGGCACGACCACTGTAACTAATGTTAATGCATAATAATTACAAAATATTCTTTTTTTTACGATTTTTTTCTATTATTTTTTATTGGTAGTCAAGGTGGGGACCTATTGTGGTTAAGCCTTCACCATACAGTGCTGGGGGAACCCTGAAGGCATTCTGCAGTGGGACCACAGTGGGTACCAGTGTGTGTACCATTGTGTGTAGTGTTTGTACCAGAGTGTGTACCAGTGTGTAGTGTGCGTACCAGTGTGTGTACCAGAGTGTGTAGAGTGCTTACTAGTGTGTGTAGTGTGTGTACCAGAGTGTGTAGTGTGTGTCCAGAGTAGGGGCGGGGATCAAAACCCGGTTCTATCAACAACCCGCTTTCACTTTTTCAAAACCCGAAAATCATTAACATTTGGGCTTATGGATACCACTATCGAGTCCCGTCGTTGTGTTCCTCGAGTCACGTCACGGCCGTTAAATCAAATCAATCCAACCACTGCAGCGTGTCCACCAATGTTTTTGAATGGAATTGTAAGCAAACAGGTATTACAGTAAAACAAGTGAAGTCTGGAGGTTAACTGCTCGCGAGGACGTCTGAACGGGTGACAAGGGTGAAAATCATTTAATGTAAAGGGGGGAACACAACCTCAATGGCCAGGCACATTAGCATTGTGCATCAGATAAAAAGCAGTACCTTGGACTGTCTCCGAGTCGAAAAGACGGTCTCCTCCTTCTCCTGTCGCACCCCAGACGGGCCCGTCTTATACCCTCCTCTCAAACTACCAGCGGTAAGCGCACACACAGACATTGTCGCTAGTCCCGTCAGTTAAAAACTGTGATCCAATCGTGAAATCGGTGTTGTAATCAGCGCCATGCAAGCTAGTAATCTTAAAAAGTATATAAAGTTCCAGGTGTGCTGCGTGGTGAACTGTTAGGTTATCATGATGCGTTCAAATGTAACATAAAGAAACGGAAATTGAGTTTTTGGTGAGAAACATGATAATACTGTATAACTCATGTTTCTGTGTTACTAATACTGTTGTATAGTGCTCTAATCATTTTAGTTTATATAACTAAAACTACTGATGTCAATATTTATTAGGAATTACATATATAATTTAAAATGCAATTATTTATTTCCTAAATATTTTACTCATCACTAAAAACGCTTCGTATTTCCACCAATTAATAGAAAAGTATCGATAGTGGTATCGATAAAGACTTGGATCGTTAAGGAGTATCGATATCAATAAATATTAATGATCCCATCCCTAGTCCAGAGTGTGTACCAGAGTGTGTTGTGTGTGTACCAGTGTGTAGTGTGTGTACAAGAGTGTGTAGAATGCTTACCAGTGTGTGTAGTGTGTGTCCAGAGTGTGTAGTGTGTGTACCAGAGTGTGTTGTGTGTGTACCAGAGTGTGTAGTGTGTGTACCAGAGTGAGTAGTATGTGTACCAGTGTGTAGTGTGTGTACCAGAGTGTGTAGTGTGTGTACCAGTGTGTAGTGTGTGTACCAGTGTGTGTAGTGTGTCCAGAGTGTGTACCTCTGGGGGGGGCTCCACGTCCTGCAGGCGGGAGAGTGGCGACTGCATCCTGAAGCGTTCAGAGGCCTCTTGGGCAGAGCCCGCACTGCGCCTGGGGATCTTAAAGGGAGGGGCCATGCTGGGGCCAGAGGGGGCGCCACTGGCAGGTCTCTGTGACCCACAAACAGCTAGTTAAGGACAAGAACCAGTCAGCACAGTCACCCACAAACAGCTAGTTAACGACATGAACCAGTCAGCACAGTCATGACCCAACATACAGCTAGTTAACGACATGAACCAGTCAGCACAGTGACCCACAAACAGCTAGTTAAGGACAAGAACCAGTCAGCACAGTCACCCACAAACAGCTAGTTAACGACATGAACCAGTCAGCACAGTCATGACCCAACATACAGCTAGTTAACGACATGAAACAGTCAGCACAGTCATGACCCAACATACAGCTAGTTAACGACATGAACCAGTCAGCACAGTGACCCACAAACAGCTAGTTAACGACAAGAACCAGTCAGCACAGTGACCTACAAACAGCTAGTTAACGACATGCACCAGTCAGCACAGTGACCAACAAACAGCTAGTGAACGACATGAACCAGTCAGCACAGTGACCAACATACAGCTAGTGAACGACATGAACCAGTCAGCACAGTGACCAACATACAGCTAGTTAACGACATGAACCAGTCAGCACAGTGACCAACATACAGCTAGTTAACGACATGAACCAGTCAGCACAGTGACCAACAAACAGCTAGTTAACGACATGAACCAGTCAGCACAGTGACCAACATACAGCTAGTTAACGACATGAACCAGTCAGCACAGTGACCAACAAACAGCTAGTGAACGACATGAACCAGTCAGCACAGTGACCAACATACAGCTAGTTAACGACATGAACCAGTCAGCACAGTGACCAACATACAGCTAGTTAACGACATGAAC